>ML777991.1:722968-780429 GCA_009831015.1 Picea engelmannii | reverse complement strand
TGTTCACATTTGTGTTTGTGTTGCAGCATCTGTGTTCGCATTTGTGTTTGTGTTGCAGCATCTGTTCTTCATAAACAATCGATTGCCATCAATGACAACCTTGATCATCTGCGTCATTCTTGCTGTAGCCATATTTCCAACACATGTTTATTGTAAAAAGGAATTTATAGCCTCATGGTACTCATATTCTTGCGAATGAGCATAGTCGTCACATCTCTTCTCAGAGATAAGCTACCACCATTCTAGCAAGCTTGTTTTCAGTCTGCATTTTGTAGTTTTCAGCATATTTCTTATTTGATAGAAGTCAAGTTTTATTGTATCTTTGTTATTTTTCACCATGTCTTTGTGTTAATATTATAAATCTATGTTTGCATTTCTTTCCACTCATAAATCCAAATCAATGGTGTCAGAGCAGTTTGATCCTTGTCATTTTTTTTAATGCATGTCCCCGACGTGGTCAAGGTATAGAGAGTTGGGTCTCGATCTTGTTTCTCTCGAGGAAAACTGCTCTCGCATGCCCAAGAAACTGTCCATGGCGGGAGAAAATAAAGATGATAGGACAAGATATCGTTTCAAAATGTTGCTCGAGGAATCCCTTGAGAAACATAGGAATGAGATGATGGATAACTTTGCACAAATCCTTCGACGAATTTCGACAAGCGATGCATCCACCATAAATGGAGGCACCGCCCCCTTCAAGGTACAGATAAATTTTTTTATTCCTATATTTGAAGGTCAAATATATGTGGATGTCGTAGATAAATGGTTAAGCCTTCTAGAAGGGTATTTTTCTATCGGAAACTTTTTCGATAGAGAAAAGATTACATTTTCACTCCTTAAGGCCATCCCACATGTCAATGATTGGTGGGAGACTTTTTGTGAGAAAAAGGTGTAACACCCCAGGTTTTGAACCCCCATTTTTAAATAATATATTGTTACAATGTTGAGAGGCCAGAGTGCCCAAACAATTATTAAAAGGCCAGTGTGCCCAAGTAACTTAATGTTTTGATCATTATTAATAATAACGACATCGTTGGCTACTAGATAGACAAGGACTAGAGTTATAGGGGGCTATGGTTCCAGAAGAGAGGGGGATTGAGAGGCTAAATGTTTATTCCTATTCTAATTACCCTTTTGTCCAGATGAGGGGATCAGTTACGAGAGCTTCTTGGGGAAGACCACGAGATTCTTGATTTCCCCCACGAAGTTACTTAAACCCGCCTCTGGTCTGATGGGGGGGTTCGATTGATGGATTCTCCGATAATTTCTTGTACCTTCACTCATTTTATCCCTCACACACTCCCATGCACCCCCTGACTCCTCCATTGATCCGTCCTCATCTGCATCTTGGATCAAGAATGGAAACCAAGCTGCTAAAGAAATAGTCATGGGATGGTTGGTTGTCATGGTCACTAGTGTGATCCAATCGTGACCTGTGGGCTTGCATGTCTTAAATGCATGGGCTTGTACCCTATTTTTCTCACAACTACGAGTCTTGAGAGTTACAGCATTGATATTTTAGACTAGTTGTGCTAGAGGCCCTAGCAGGAAGGAGAATGACTGCCCGAGGGACTACGTCCATTAAGAAGGGTGGAAGTCCATTCTCTTGGGTGGCATAGGCAAGGTAGAAGATATTTGGGTACTTGGATTGTTGTGGGTGTTGGGAAAACTGTGAGAGCTTGAGAGATAACTAGTTTGGGAACCCAAGTACACTCTGGAACCATCCTTATGGATTCATTGCCCTGGCTTAGGGGTGACACTGCTATTGAGACTTGGAGTAGTGGTGTCTATGGTTGGGTGGAACGTCCTTGGTCTGCAGCCAGTTGGTGTCACATTTTTATAAATATAAGTGCTCTCTGTTGTGATATTATTATCTGTGTATGAATGTATTTCACTATGTATTTAATTATCATTGAATTGAATCTTAGATTATGCATGCTTGCTGCATATTGTTGTGCATGTTGTTAATTCTCTTATTTTACACATCCTTAAAATTTGAGGAAGGTATCAGTAAGAGAAAGAAGTCCAAGGGTGGGTTTGAAGGTAGCGTACCCAACCTATGGATGGCTGGGTATGTCACAGATTGGTATCAAAACTTCAGGTTTAAATACTGGGTCGATATGGGATGGGTTTGCTAGTCAGAGTCTCATGGTCGAGATCGAACTCTGATCGTGAAATTGAAAAGCTTAGGAGTAATGGTGTGGAAGAAGATAAGCAGGAGATGAAATGTCATAGATCCTTTGTAATGGATCAAAGGATCGTGACCATTCCTTTTGAATTTGGGAGCGATCCCCACTGTAGGATCCAGGGAGATCTGGGATTGTTGAATCGAAGGATAGGTGAACGAGGGTCGTCCGATGAAAATGAATCAAGGTTAAGGTCACGACCGTCAGATCCCATTGGAGAGAGATATCAATAACTAGCAGACATTGTAGGGAATCGAGTTGCATGGGATTTAATTTCCCAAGGTAGTCCCGCAATCCAAACCATGATTTCCCTGAGGAGTTACATGTTAGCGTCTGGAGAATTGTGGGGTGAAAAGCGAGTTACCCCAAACCGCCGATGTGCGCCCCTGCAATTTGAAAGGCATGTAGTGATGTAATATGATGGTACTTGTGCAACGAACCTCCGAAGAGTTGAATTAGCCTGGGAACCATCAATCTGTGGGAGGACACATGTCCACCGATCACGTGCTCTGGATAAAATGCTCCAGGAAAAAGTGAGCAAGGAAGGGGTTTGAACTTTGAAACTTTTGAAACCTGAAGACCTGAAAGGATGTCAGCCATTGATCTACCGAGAGCCACACATCACCAGATCCAAGTCTTTAGATGAAAGCCAGTGGGGCCAGATAAGTTTTTAAATATGATATTTTCGAAGTTCGGAGTCCTGAAGGAATTGTAGTCGACGATCCATAGGGGACACGCATCAAAGGATCACGAGATTCAAATAAAAATATTTTCAAGGAAAAAGGTTGAAGTTTGAGATTTCTAGAGTCCGAAGACCCAAAGTAAGCCTCCACCATCATATTAAGGAGGACACGTGGTGTACATCTGTGGACTCTGGTTGAAGACCCAAAGTGAATCTTGGTCGTCTGATCCAGGAGGACACGTGGCGACAGATTGGCTAGTTCGGGAGAATTGGAAGTGTGCTAGTTTGAAAACTCTCAAAGCCTCAAAGTTCAAAGAGATGAAGTCATGGGGTGCAATGACATCACCTAGAGGTGATGTGGACCTTGGAATCCCCAAATTGACATGGCTTGCAGATGTCACTTGCGATGATGTGAACACATGGGATGTGTGCCACATGTCAGTAATATTTGAGCGTTTGGAATATTGAAAAATTGATTAGAACGTGACACATGTCACCCACCTAATTGGTTCACGTGTCCGCTTCTAGTATTTCCCTGTGTGGTGAAAGATCATGCAGTCCAGAGACGAAGCACTCTAGAAGGGAAATATGTGACAGATTATGTTGGTTTGAAAAATCCCGAAGGCCCAAAGGTTGGAGTACATATCAATCATTGATTCCAAAGGACACACGTTGAAGGATCATCGAATTCGGGTGAAAGCACTCCAGAAGAAAGTGCAGGAGGGAAGTTTGAAAATTTTGAAGCCCGAAGAGCCGAAACGATTCATAGTTGTTGATCAGTGGGAGGACACATGTCGGCAGATCATGAACTCCGGTTAGAATCATTCCAGAAGGAAGCAAGCAAAAAAATTGAGACTTCTGAAGGTCGAAGTCCCGTAGTGGACTAGAGCCATTGATTTGAGGAGGATGTGTGGCACCTGATTTTGAACTTCGGGTATAGAGTACTCTAGAGGAAAGTAGAGGTTGAAATTTGAAACTTTTGAAGCGCGAAGTTCCGAAGTGGATCTCGATTGTTGATCATAAAACAGGATCAGGACCATTGATCTAGTCCTGGCTGAAGGTTCTGAAGTCCCAAATCTCTGAACAAGCGTTTTTTTAGCTAAGCACAGTGTCATGGTCGTGGTCGCATGTAGTTTGAGAGCTGAGGAAAGTAGGGCTAAGGGACAAATTGGTTGTCCACGAGACAAAAATGTGCTAAGGAATTATTTAGTCACAGTTTATAATCATGGTCACCTAGGAAGTGGTTTGAAGGAAGCATCTACGCATGGCGAAATTTTGTGTCAGCCAGGGATAACATGACACTGTTATTTTCGGAGAATGGGGATATGATCTCCATGAACAAAAAAATGAAAGAGACCTATAGTAGGGTTTGGCAATTTTTGTTTACCATATGCAGCATTCTTATAAAATGGTCGCTTGCACATTTTGCAGAATTGAGGGGCTTAAGCACGTCAGCTCAGGATGCATATTAAGGAAATGGAAGAAGGCGAGGGATCCTCTAGTCATGATAAGGAGGCCAAAGGCTAGAATACCAGAGTTGGTAATGCAGAGATAGATTCCAAAGGATGCAAGGGAAAAGGAGAACAAGAAACATTAATAGAAATGGTAAGAATCCCGAAGATGTAAGTGTAGAGATACAAACAAAACAACGAGAGACTGATGAGAGAGAAAATGTAGATAAATGCTCGAGTGTTGCAGAGCTTAAATCAGTTGCAGAGGAAAATGAAGAAGGGATCAAAATCAATACAAGAGTAAGAAGGAAGGTGTCATGAAAGAAGAGATGACCATGGAAGAGATGGTTATTCCAAAATTGCTAGAAGAGGTTATAGACAACACTCGCCTCCTTACTTAGAAAGAAATTTTTATGCATTGGATGATCCCGTAAGTAGTCCAAAGGTGTCTCCTGTCAGACACCAAATAAGGAAACAAGAGATAGATGGTTTCCAAGGATATTTGAGGAAGCTCAAGCCACCTTCCTTCGATGGTGAAAAGGAAAGGGAAGATGATGTCGAATCATGGTTTCTTGGGCTCAGGAGATACTTTCAACTGCATAACTATTCATCAAATCTGGAAGCCAGGATTACCACCTACCACTTGCATGGGAAAGATGCAGTGTGGTGGGACCAACTTAAGCAAGTGGAACATGTTAATGAAAGTGAGATCACTTGTAAGAAGTTCAAGAAGTACTTCCATAAGGAGTACCTCTCAGAGCATTTATATGACAATAAAATGCACGAGTTCATTGAACTTAGGTTGGGAAGCATGACTATGGCAGAGTACGAGAAGAATTTCTTGAGATTGTTAAAGTATGTCAAGTTCATTGGTGATGAGAAAGTGAAAATACATAGATTTCTGAGTGTATTTTCATCCTTTTATAAGGAAAATATCAAGTATGATGCAACTAAGACCTTGATTGAGGCCATCAGGAAGGCTAAGTACTTGTATGAGCAAGGCCATGGAAGAGAATCCCTACAGAAATCTTGGAACTACAAGAAAAATGCAATTTCCGATCAGAGGAGGAAAGGAGTCAAACCTCCCTTCAATAGGAATGAGCCTAACAGATTTCATCAGGATCAGTATGATAAGGGAGATTTTAAGAAGGAAGATTGCATGGGAAAAAGGGGAAAACCACCAATCTAATGTTGGGGATGCAAGGAAGATCACATGTACAAGGATTTCCCAGATAGAAAGGAAAGAGTGAAGACTATGCACAGCATCCAAGAGGCTACAATAGTCGGAGATATGGGAATAATTTATGCATCTTTTGATAATCAACAAGAAGAGTACCAATCCAATATGATCAAACTGGAAGGTAAGATCATAAATCAACCTATTGCTCTTTTTATTGATTCAGGAGCAATTCATTGCTACATTGATCCTAAGATAGTGGATAGATTACATTTGGAGAAAATTAAACTGGGAAAAGTAGGTTTGGTTCAATTAGCCACTAGAACCAAAAGAAGAATCTAGGATATGGTCAGAAGTTGTTCCATAAGTCTTAATGACGTGAATACTAGTATTGATCTAAATATCATACCATTGGGGTATTATGATGTTCTGATTGGGATGGATCTGTTGGACAAGAATCATGTTGTACTAGATTGTCATAACAAGATATTTACATGTCTTGATGGAGATGGAAAACAGATCATTATGAAAGGAGTTCCAAGACCCATCTCTATAAGAGATATTTCAGCCTTATAGCTAAAAATATTTTTTAGGAAAGGATGTCAATTGTATGCAGCTTATGTGGAAGAGACAGATAATACAAAGGGGCCAAGCCTTGAATATTTCTTAGTGATACAGGAATTTGAAGATGTGTTCCAAGAAATACTTGGATTGCCACCAAGAAGGGAGATAGATTTCTCAATTGACTTAGTGCCAGGAGTTGCCCCGGTGTCAAAAACACCTTACATAATGAGCACACTAGAGTTAAAAGAATTACAAATGCAGTTGGAAGAATTGTTGAAGAAAGGGTACATACGTCCATGTGTTTCACCTTGGGGAGAACTCGTACTTTTTGTCAAAAGGAAGGATGGAACCTTGAGGTTGTGTATTGACTTCCGACAACTAAAAAAGTACACTATAAACAAAAACTATCCTCTACCCCGAATTGATGACCTCTTTGACCAGATAAGAGGAGAAAAGATATTTTCAAAGATTGATGTGAGGGAAGGATACCATTAGGTAAGAATAAAGGAAGAAGACATCCATAAGACAACCTTTAGGACCAGGTATGGGCATTATGAATTTGTAGTGGTTCCATTTGGAGTGACCAATGCACTAGCTGTCTTCATGTGCTTAATGAATGGCATATTTAGAAATTATTTGGACAAGTTTGTCATATTATTCCTGGATGACATCATTATATATTCCAAGTTTGAAGAGGAGAATGAACATCACTTAATATTGGTATTGCAAGTGCTGAGAGAACATCAGTTGTATGCCAGGTTGAGTAAGTGTTATTTTTATCAAAGGCAGATCCATTACTTGGGACACATTATTTCAGAGCAGGTAATAACAGTAGATCTAGAGAAGATCGAAGCCATTAGAGGATGGCCAACACCCATAAATGTTCCATACGTCAGATATTTTATGGGATTAGTTGGCTACTGCATAAGGTTCATAGTAGGGTTCTCTAAGATTGCTCATCCCATCACTTCTTTGCAAAAGAAGGGAACTAAATTTGAATGGACCCTTAGATGTGAAAAGAATTTTACTTTGTTGAAGGAATTATGTACTAGTGCACCTGTGTTAAAGATTGATGACCCACATGAAATTTTTGTGGTATGTACAAGCGCTTGTAAGGAAGGACTTGGGGGAGTCCTCATGCAAAATAGACATGTCATTGGATACGAGTCCATAAAGCTTAAGGAACATGAGAGGAACTATGCCACGCATGACTTGAAACTTGTTGCCATTGCTCACACCTTAAGGATGTAGAGTTTTGGCCCTTGATCAAGTTTTGGGAGATCCTTGGTCAAGTTTGACCTATTTTGGGACTTCGACAACCTGCCAAAGATAGAGCGCAAGACGAAGCAGAGATCGGGGGATATCGACCCCTTTTTGGATCCTTTTTTGGCTTTGGGATTATGTAATGGGTATGGGATGTCGTCCCATGGGTTTACCCATATTTACACCTATTTTGTAAAGTATAAATAGATGTCTAGGTAATGTAAGGAGAGGCATATGCATCTATGTGATGTTAGGCCAAGGTGCTAAGTGCTAGTGATCGATCTATGTGTTCAGAGGATTGTAAGTGCTCTATGCATATTGTGTGAAGCTTGTAGAGTTGAGTGAAAGCGACTATAGAAGGCTTAGTGTTGTAACCTAGCTTGGGGAAGGAGGATCTGGGGAGGTGTGCATAGATCTCCTGTCCTATGCGGTGTAAGGTTTTTGAGTCTCTGTGCATGTAACTGATTAACATAAGATAATAGAAGAAAAGAAGAGATGGTGGATGTAGCCCCAAGGGGGGGTGAACCACGTATATGTTGTGTTGCTCTGCTTTGTGCAATGTGTTGATGTTCTTATATGTTAATGTGCTTAGTGTTTTAATATAGATGAATGATTTGTCGATGCTTAGTGCTTAACAACATGGATGTTAGATCTGACTGATATATACATGCTTAGTGCTAAATCTGTTAAGACCTGATCTGTTTTTTCATGCTAAGAGTTGTTAGATGCTAGATCTTGTTGGATACTGCGATGCTCTGTAATTAGGGTTCATCTGTGTTGTTACCAAGAACTGAATGTTGATGAATGTTTACTTCTAAGTGCTCTATTAAGTGTTCAAATCACAGATCGATGTCCCAGCTAAGGTTGCAGACATCTGAGTCCTACAACCACTCCTGGCTCTACCTCAGGTGAGACTTATCTTCTTCGCAGGTGTTGTTGAAAGGGTGAGTAGTTAGGGTTTTGTTGGTGTGTTGTTGTATCGTTGAACCCTGGGTCTACCCCTGTTCCAATAAATGGTTCCGTTCTCGGGACTGAAACTGTGATTGATGGTAATTAAGGAAAGATAAGCTTTGTGCGAAGATCCATCCTGAATTTGTGAAAAGTTTGTGTGTAGATATATATCCCTAGTGCATAGTACTCTACTCAGGTTGTGAAGCTCTGTGCTAAAGAAAATAAGTTCGATCTGAAGAAAAGAGGTAAGATCTGAACGCTTTGTGCTCTGATAAAGGATCCTAGAAAGAAATGTTTACAGGTTAGCTACCATGATCCTAGCACACAGTACAAGAAAGGTTAGGGATCATTTAAGAGAAAGAGAGTATTAACCCTTTTTTACAATTGCAGAAGACTGGGACATTTGGCTAAAGAATGCCCTGGTATAAAACCTAGTTGCCTCTGTTGCAAAGCTATGGCCCATGAGTTTTGGATTTCCCTAGAATGATTTCTCAACTTGAAAGGATGAATATGAGACAAGGAGACCACGAGCAAACTTAAGAAATTGAGATTATGACAGACCTTAGAAAGAATCAGAGAGAGTATTTCTACAAATGAAAGAAACCCTGAATGATCACCGATATATCAGTTTATCAAAGGTCTTCAAAGAAAAAGAATGCATTGAAGTAAGAATAAGATAGTTCGACATTGACTATGTTCTGGATGAGGAAACATAGGTGAATATCATGACAGAAAGAGCTTGGGAAGCTATAGGAAGGCCTGTTATGATTCCTTCATTAGGAGGAATAGGACTATTCAAAGGAAAGTTGATAAACCTATGTGGAAATCTTACCTAGATATCTATGAATACCAAGGGAACTTCGACAGAGGAAGAATTTGAAGTTGTTAAATTTATTGAGAACAATGCCCCATTTACCATGTTACTAGAAAAACCTTAGATCAAAAGAGATCAGGCCAGAAGGAAGGAAGAAGAAGAAGTTTTAGAGAAGAAGAAGCAAGAGTTAAAAGATTTCATGACTAGAAGGATCACATGCTTGATTGAAGAACAAAAGAACAAATCGAATCTATATAACACCAGAGACCCGAATGTCGAAGTTGCGAGAAAACTAGGAGACCCACACAAGATTGCAGTACCTATTCCAGATACATATAAAGTATTACCCCTGATTTCTAGGAGAAAATCTCAACAACACGAAGTTACTATGCCAAAAGAAGATAAGAATCAAAATTGAAAAAGGAGTTATGAGCTAAAGCTCACCGGAAAGAAGGCTAGAAAACTAAGTAAGAAGAGAGGTACGATTGAAAAGTTACAGAAGGTTCCAGAGGGAACTTTGTAGAGGGAAGATTTGCAAAATTGGAGCTTCGCCGAGATAACAGAATAATGCCACATGGCACTTCGCCAGGGCGAAGCAATATAGCTGTTGGGAACACTATAACTGTTTGAACGACCCTCCGAACAGGTAGAAAGGAATTTATGGTTCTCCACCACACTATTGTACTGCACCGTAATGGACAGAACAGAGTTAATGAAGGCTTCTCAGTCATTGCAAGAGATCTGTTGCCAATTTGTCTATTTATCCTATCACACCATGCACCAAGAACACTTTTGGTAACCATGAATCTGAGCCTTGCATGACTCTGAACACCTTACAAAGGTTTTGACCCCTGATGAAGTTCAACGCATATCAACAGTTCATCTACATTACAATGCGATCAAATGAACATAAAGAAAATCCCTAGTCATATTATAAACTTATAGAAGAAGAATTTGAGGAGATCACTAAGGAATGGTCCACTAAACTCCTTATCCCCACCAACCCTGCATAGATATACGATCTTGACATCCTAGAGGACACTCATAAAGAAAAAAATACACCCAAGAAGACTGAGGAGGTCCAAAATTTAAGAAGCACCTCAGGAAATACTGCTTTAGTGTCACCTGACCAAGGGGGTGATGATGAAGTAGAAGCTGAACAAAAGATAGGTGAAGTAACACCACCCAGAGATGAGGCCGACCCCTTGAAGAAGAGGAAGGTTTCCCCCTCGAAACCTTCTTCTCGAAAGAAATAGAAATCCACTATGACCAAGATGAAGACTGTCCTCACCTCCGATGATTTTGACTTCATCATAGCAACCATGAACAACGCTTCACTGGAAATAGCAGAGAAACAAGAAGCCAAGAAGGAGGAAATGTATGAGAGAATTGAATTCGAAATCTGACGGGTACAACATGCCATTTAGTCCAACCGCATAGTCCACTGCACCCCTACCATCGGAAGAACCAAAGTTGGGAGATGAGTCAGCCCAACTCCATCAACTAGCTGATACAGTTGAAGCTCACCTTCGATGAGCACAAGAAGAAATAGAACAAGCCACCAAGGCCTTGAAGCAAGTGCAAAGAGTACTCATAAAACAACACAATGCTACAAAACAGGAAAATATTGCTCTCCAAGCGAAGTTGGATGAATAAAAAGAACAAATGCAGTAAGGAAAAGAACAGTTTCTTGCAGAGCAACTCGAACTGAAAGAAGTGGTCAAAAGAGCACTTCTCTCTGTGATAGTCTTAGAAATAAAGGAAGAGGATCGAGTCACGCAGCAAGTAGAGAAGCTCGCAGAAGCCATCCAACAACTACAACAATGCATAGCAGACTTAGAGCTTCGCACAGTGCCTGAGACTCTGCAAGATGTAAGGGATCAAAGAGAAGAAACCGCCCAGAGTGTAGTTGAAAGGATAAAGGATTTTTCCATGGAATGAAAGAAACTCAGTGACCATAGTGCCTAGAATTATGAGAAACTCACTGAGAATGCAGAACTAAAGGAACTGGAGTCATATCTATAGGAGGCGAAGTAGAAAGAAAAAACAATATAGGCAGAGTTGAAGCCCATGTGAGCTGTGGAAAGAATGAAACGATCCCAAGAGAAGCGCACTGCCTAGTAGAAGGTTCACACCATTCATAGAAAAGTCATGGAAGTGACTCAAAGACTCCAACCTGTATAGGATGATGCTTACCAACTGTTCATAGACATTGAAGGCCAAGGAGTAGAACTGGAGCAAGTTGTTGCTATAGAAGAATAGTGCCTAGAAGGACCTGTGAATGAGGCAGTCATCCAAGAGTTCGATGAATAGGAGTCCATGGCACAACAACAAGTCGAAGCAGATCGATCCAAGCTCGAGGCTTTCGAATCAGAACTACCCATATCAGAGTGACTCAGGATGATTCACAGTTGAGTGTTGGGGGCCTGTTGGCCTTTGACCAAGTTTTGGGAGATCCTTGGTCAAGTTTGACCTATTTTGGGACTTCGACAGCCTGTTGAATATAGAGCGCAAGATGAAGTAGAGATCATGGGATCTCGGCCCCTTTTTGGGTCCTTTTTGGGGTTTGGGATTATGTAATGGGTATGGGATGTCAGCCTATGGGTTTACCCATGTTTAGGCCTATTTTGTAAAGAATAAATAGATGTCTAGGCAATGTAAGGAGAAGCATATGCATCTATGTGATGTTAGGCCAATGTGATAAGTACTAGTGATCAATCTATGTGATCAAAGGATTGTAGGTGATCTGTGCATATTGTGTGAAGCTTGCAGAGATGAGTGTAGGTGACTGTAGAAGGCTTAGTGATGTAACCTAGCTCGGGGATGAAGGATCTGGCGAGGTGCACGCAGATATCCTGTCCTATGCAGAGTGGGGTTTTTGAGGGTCTGTGCATGTAACTGATTAACAAAATATAATAGAAGAAAAGAGGAGTTGGTGGACGTAGCCCCAAAGGGGGGGTGAACCATGTATATGTTGTGTTGCTTTGCTTTGTGCAATGTGTTAATGTGCTTATATGTCAATGTTCTTAGTGCTTTGATATAGATGAATTATCTGTCGATGCTTAGTGCTTAATAACATGGATGTTAGATCTGACTGATATATACATTCTTAGTGGTGAATTTGTTAAGACCTGATCTGTTTCGTCATGCTAAGATCTGTTAGATGCTAGATCTAGTTGGATACTGTGATGCTCTATAATTAGGGTTTGTCTACGTTGTTACCAAGAACTAAATGTTGATGAATGTTTACTGCTAAGTGCTCTATTAAATGTTAGAATCACAGACTGGTGTCCCATCTAAGGTTGCAGACATCTGAGTCCTGCAACCAACCCTACCTCTACCTCGGGTGAGACTTCATCTTCTTTGTAGGTGTTGTCGAAAGGGGCGATAATTAGGGTTTTTTTGGTGCATTGTTATAGCGTTGAACCCTGGGTCTACCCCTGTGCCAACATGGAGGCATTATCTCATAGGGAAGAAATTATAATTAAGAACATACCACATTGGCCTGAAGTATCTTTTTCAACAACCAATCTGGAATGTCAGGCAAACAAGGTGGCTGGAATTTTTAAGTGAATATGACTTTGATATCAAGCATATCAAAGAAAAGGAGAATAAAGTTGTCGATGCACTTAGTAGAAGAGTGCATCTCATGCATGCTATTGCTGTCAGTATGCATCAGTCAGACTTGAAGAGCATAATTTTAGATGGTCTTACTATAGATCAACATTACCTATAGGTAAAATAAAACTTACAGCAAGGAGATGAACAATAGAAAATAAAGGAGTATGAGATAAAGGAAGACAGATTACTCATGCATAAAAATAGAATCTATGTTCCTAGTTCTGAAGAACTGAGGAATTTGGTACTGAAGGAAATGCATGATGTTCCTTATGTTGGACATCCCGGTTACTAGAAAACAATTACAACAGTAAGAAGCCAGTTCTTTTGGCTAGGAATGAAGACGGTTGTTGCTGATTACATTGCTCGATGTATGGAATGTCAGAACATAAAAGCTGAGCACAGGAACCCAACGGGTTTGCTGCAACCATTGCCAATTCAAGAGAATAAATGGGAAGTGATCACCATGGATTTCATCATGGGATTACCTAGAACGAATAAGCAACATGATTCAATCATGGTGGTGGTTGACAAATTAATGAAGGATGCTCATTTTGTGCCTGTGAAGACAACACATACAACGACTAATATTGTAGAAATCATCATGAAGGAAATTGCTAGGTTGCATGGGATACCTAGGACAATTGTCTTGGACAGAGATATAATGTTTACCTCCAATTTCTGGAGGGGATTGTTTAAAGGATTTGGCACAAATCTAAAATTCAGCACAACATATCATCATGAGAAAGATGGGAAAATAGAGAGTCAATCAAATAATTGAAGACATGCTGAGAATGTATGTGATGGATAGGCCATCTAAGTGGGAAGATTACTTACACTTGGTTGAGTTTTCATATAACAATGGGTATCAAGCTTCATTGAGAATGAGCCCATTTGAAGCCTTGTATGGTAGGAAATGAAATACTCCAGTGAGCCAGGAAAACCCAACAAATAGAGTGGTACTTGGGTTGGAGTTTCTCAAGGACATGGGAGACCAGGTGGTCAAAGATTAAGAAGAATTTAAAGGAATCTCGGGATAGACAATTTTTTTATGAAAACAAGAATAGGACAGCTAGAGAATTTAAAGTAGGGGAGAATGTACTTTTGAAAGTGAGACCCAAGAAAATATCTTTGAAATTGGATAGTTGTACAAAGATGGCAGCCAAATTTTGTGGTCCATTTGAAATATTGGACAGAATAGGGCTAGTTTCATACATGCTTGCATTTCCTTCTTCCATGAATGTGCATAATGTATTTCATGTATCTTTACTAAAGAAATATGTACATGATCCTAACCATGTTATTGATTAACATCTGATTCAGGTAGAGACAGAGGGAGACTTTCAGGTTTAGCCAGTGCGGGTATTGGACAGAAAGGTCAAAATGCTCTAGAATCGAGTTATAGAGATTGTAAAAGTTCAGTGGATCTGCTATGATCCTAAAGATGCTACCTGGGAGCATGAAGATGCCATGTGAACAAAGTACCCACAAATTTTTGAATAAATTTGATATGTGGATCTTTGTTCTGTAATGCAATGAGGATAGTGCCAAAATAAGGCGGAGGGGATGTAACACCCCATGTTTTGAGCCCCCATTTTTAAATAATGTATTGTTACAATTCTCAGAGGCCAGAGTGCCCAAACAATTATTAAAAGGCCAGTGTGCCCAAGAAATGTAATGTTTTGATCATTATTAATAATAACATCGCTGGATACTAGACAAACAATGACTAGAGTTATAGGGGGCTATGATTCCACAAGAGAGGGGGCTTGAGAGGCTAAATGTTTATTTCTATTCTAATTACCCTTTTGTCTAGGGGAGGGGATTGATTACGAGACATTATTGGGGAAGGCAAGGAGGTTCTTGATTTCCCCCACAAAGTTACTTAAAATCACCTCTGGTCTGATGGGGGGGTTCAACTGATGGCTTGCCTGCTAATTTCCTGTACCTTCACTCATTTGTTTCCCTCACACACTCCCATTCACGCACTCCCATGCACTGCATGACTCCTCCATTGATCCGTCCTCATCTACGTCTTGGCTTGGGAAGGGAAACCGAGCTGCTAAAGAATTATCCACGACATAGTTGGTTGTCATGGTAGCTGGTGTGATCCAGCCATTATCTGGGTGCTTGCATGTCTGAAATGCATGGGCCTGTACCCTGTTTTTCTCACAACTGCGAGTCCTGAGAGGTCCATCATTGAGATTCTGGACCAGTTGTACTAGAGGCCCTGGAAAGAAGGAGAGGGAATTCCCAAGGGACTCCATGGAAGAGAAGGCTAGAATTCCATTCTCTCTGGTGGGATGGGCTGGGTAGAAGAGAGATGGGTACTTGGATTGTTGTGGGTGTTGGGAAACCTGTGAGAGCTTGAGAGGTGACTGGTTTGGGAGCCCAAGAACACTTTGGAATTGTCCTTGTGGATTCATATCCTTGTCTCAGGGGTGACACAGTTGTTGATACTTCGAGCAGTGGTGTCTATGGTTGGGTGGAACATCCTTGGTCTGCAGCCAGTTGGTGTCACCTTTTTATAAAGATAAGTGCTCTCTGTTATGATATTATCATCTGTGTATGAATGTATTCCTCTATGTATTTAATTATCATTTAATTGAATATTAGATTATGCATGCTTGCTACATATTTCTATGCATGTTCCTAATTCTCTTATTTTACGCATCCTTGAATTTTGAAGAAGGAATCAGTAAGAGAAAGAAGTCCATGGGCGGGCTTGAAGGTAGCATACCCGACCTGTGGATGACTGGGTATGTTACAAAAGGAAATATAGGGATCCACATTATTTGTAGTTTCACCCATCTAGGGTTCCTTTAGGGATTCTATTAAGGAAAAATACTACCCTGTTGGAAGTTATGAAAACTTAAATACAAGATGGACCACACTGCAGCAAGAAAGAGACCAAACAGTGCCTAGAGTTCACTAATGTCTTCCATACCTTACGCACCATGATATGGATTTATGAGAAGAAAGAAATGAAAAAAAAAATATTTATAATATTAACACAGAGACACAGTGAATAAAAACAGAGATATAGAAAAACTGGACTTTTGTTAATTAAGAAATACGCTAAAACTGTAAAATGCAGACAGAAACAAGTTTGCTAGAATGGTGGCAGCTTATTTATGAGAAGAGATGCTACAACTACGCTCATGCATAATAATATGAGTACAATGAGGTTCTGAAGGAATTTTTACAATAAACATGAAATCCAAAACCCTAGACATCCAAAAATGTAACCCTAGGAGATGAAGAGCCAAACGTCATGTGGGCCCTGTTGGGGTAAGTTAGTACATCAGCTTCCCGGGGTCATAACTTTTGCATACGATCTTCGTTTAGGGTGAACGATAGCTCGTTGGAAATTTATTAACAAGGATGTTCATTTAGTGGGATCAACCAAAGCCTTTCAGTATCATTGAGGTGCTTGATTGTGAAAAATCATCGTTTAGGCCCTCAAAATGGCCCCAGAAGTTGATAAACCAAAAAACTACTAAACCTAGTAAGTTGCCAAAGAACTGTTTTGAGCCAATTGGACAAGGTGGGTGGAAACCAAGATCCTCCTGGATCAATCCTAACCTATTAGTAATAAATTGTATTTATTTCTTTGAGTTCCCCCATCAGATGAGGAAATTTTTGCTGAATTTGGCTCTAGGTGAGCCACTTTCCTTGGTGCAAGAGTTGTTGTGCTTTGACAACCCAATAAAGATGGATCTTCTCCTAGAGAATTCCCTTGACCTATGTGTCCATGATATGATCAATGGATTCCTATTCCATGTATTCATGGTTGATCTCTCTTGGTGTCAATTGTTTTTCTATCTCCGAGGTGTCCAATAATGGTGGAAAATAAGGTTGAAGGAGGTCCACATTGAATACTGGGTGCAAGCTAAGGAATGGGGGAAGGTTGAGCTCAAAAGAATTGTCACCCATAGCCTTGGTGATGGTTTAGGGTCCATAATGGAGTGGATGAAGCTTATTATGAGGCCTTGTAAGGCGTTCTTTCTGCAAGTGCAACCAAACTTTGTCTCCCACCTGAAACTAGTGTGGCACCCGATGTTGATCATGGCATTGCTTGTACTTGGAATTGGACTTCTGCAAAATATCCTAAACCTGTTGGTGGATACGTTGGATCTTCTCAATGAACTGGGTGGATTTTTAATATCCAATTGAAACATGCGATGAGTCTACCTATGTGGCCGCAAGGGGTAGTGCAACATCCATGTGACCCAATGGTTGAAATCCCAACCCCACCTGAAAGGGGTTGTGGTTGGTTGAGCTATGTATGTATCTGTTGTAGGTGTGTTGAACATAGGGAAGTCTCTCATCCTAGGTGTGGGGGTTCTTGGAATTGTACATGTGCAATATGTGCACAATCATCCCGCTGACGACCTCATTTTGGCCATTTGTCTGGGGGTGGAAGGCAATGGAGTTGGTGAGCTTGGTATCCAATAGTGACAAGAGGCTCAACTAGAATGTGTTGAGAAACCGTTTGTCTCGATCTGAGATAATGGTTTTTGGGATCCCAAAGTGGATCCACACTCATTCAAAGAAGAGCTTGGTATTAGCCTCTGTTGCGATGCTCTTCTTCTAGGCAGACATAATAACCATCTTGGAAAACATATCAACAACCACAAAAACATAGTCATTTCCTCACTTGGTTGATGGAAGGACCAACATATAGTCCATTGGGATGGATTCTCAGGGCCTGTTAGGAGTAGGTAGAGGAGTGTAGGGCCTTGTTTCTTAATGGCCAGTTTGGCAATAACGCTAGAAATGCAGGACCAAATATACTTGTTGACATCCTGTCGAAGTTTTGACCAGTAGAAATGTCGCTGCAACACTGTCACTATATTTTACATGCCAAAGTGTCTTTCCACCCGAATGTAGTGGGATTCCCAAATCATCTTCACTTGCTCACTTTATGGAATGCATATATGGCCCATATGGCACAACAAACCATCCTAAAGATGGAAATTGGTGGCATATATGTTTGCACCCAACATCTGGTAGGTGTTGGTGAAGTCTGGATGTGTCTCATAGAGGTGAGGCCATCTGAAGGTCTCATGGACGCAAGAATTGAGCACTGTGGTGAGTGTTGTGACTGGAGGTCGGATGAGGAAATTAGTGAATCCATTAGTACTTCCTATTTTATACTTGATGTTGAGGTGGAACTACTGCAAATATGTGGACCACTTCTGATGGCAGTCATTTTGCAATTTTCCTTGTGTCTGCATGAACTTCAATGACTTATGATCAGTGTGGATGATTGTCTCCTTCCAGAGAATGTAATGCATGTTACACATTATTTTCGTCATCCTTATGATCGTTAATGATGTAAACCTATTTGTTGCCTTCAGAGGGGTCAGTGGCCTGAGTTCCTAAAGAGAGAAGGGAGAAGAACTTCTCCTGAGAAAAGAAATTGCTTTTTCCTATGTAAAAACCTTATAAAAAGGGAAGTTCACAGGTTGCTATATAGCCAGGGTGCAAGAATGACCCATTCTCGCAGGTTGCACTATAGCCAGGGTGTGAGGTGTTCGCAAGTTTCTATATAGGCAGGGTGCGAGAATGACCCATTCTCGCAGGTTTCACTATAGCCAGGGTGCGAGAATTCCAGCACGTGGGAAAAATGAGCGTTTTCGCGAATTTTCTAGAAGGAGAAGCTTCTATGGTGAGGTGGAATCCGAATGGTTTGGATCTTACTCGCTTTCATGATTTAGTGGGATCATCCTAACCTCCTCACCTTATCTTCTTCATCTTATAAAAGGAGAGGAGTTCTCATGGAGAAATTTAGCTTTGGTGAGGTTGAGATTGGGTTAGCTTTGTTGGTTCATGAGCTTGTTCTTTGGCTTGGTTAGAGTGGCTTTGAGATTTGCTTTGTCAAGATAGATTGTGAGTAGCTATCAGATCTATGGTTTCAGAATCCTTGGGGAAAGAAGTGTGTGGGGAAACGAAGGATAGTTGGAAGGGACCTTACAACATCAAGGCCATGGTTGTAATCTCTCTCTCACATTTAATATGATACAGTAATATGATTCTTTCCTATAAAGCTTGTTGTGTTTTATTGTATGATTCCTTGATCACATACATAGGTTTATATTGAATTTATGCTATCGCTATCACTTTGGTTGGTTTGTGTTGTTTTGATCTTGACTGCACAAGAGCACTGAAGTGAAGCGGGAGCAACAAAGACTATAGGAAGTGATCATAAGGTATGTCCATGATTCTTGCCTCTTAGTAAATTCATTATTTAAAACTTAAGGAAAGAGTCCTATTCTGTTTTGCTTTGCTCTAGATCCAGGTAGATCTAGGGAGATCAGTTTGTGTCCACACTTACGGATTTATCCTGAAACAATGCCTCCACTGGTGGCAGGCTTACACATTGGAGTACATTTATTTGTCATAAGTAGGGTACTTACAAATGACATCTGATAGTGTCTCACTATGATAGGTCACATGGTGGTCATGTTGAGTGATGACTACTCCCACAACATAGTATGAAGCATATATCTCGATATCAAAAGGTTTTTTTACGTTAGTTAGTTAAATCACTGGGGTGGAGAAAAAGTATGGCTTCAGACATCGAATGCTTTTTGTTGGGACAGGCCCCACATAATTTTTTCCTTACCACCACCTCTGGTTATTTGGCTGAGGGCCCATGTAATATGGGAGAATCCCAACACAAACCTGCGATAGAAATTGGAAATGACTATGAAGCTCTGAAGCTTAGTGAGTGTGGTTGGGGATGGCCAGTCATGGAGTACTTGGATCTTGGCTAGATCCACATGCACACCATGCACATCAATAATGTATCCTAGGTAGTGGGCTATGTCCATGCTGAAGGAGAATTTTTCCAAGTTGGCATATAGCTTGTGCTTCCATAGAGTGTACAAAATAATTAATGAAAGTCCACAAGATATCATCCATCAACCTCATGAAAGTTGTTGGGGAATTTTTCAAACCAAAGGGCATGACCAACCATTCAAAAATACCTTATTTTGACTTGAAGGCAATCTTCCATGCATCTGTCTGCTCTATTGGGACCTGATGGTATCCAAACTTCAAATCAATCTGACTAAAATATTAGGCTCCCTTGACCTGATCAAGGATATCATCAATTCGGGGAATCATGTATCGGTTCCTGACCTCAATTTTATTTATGGCCCGGTAATCAATGCAAATTCGTCATGTCCCATCTTTCTTTTGCACAAGCATGAACGGGCTCCCACAAGGCGATGAGTTGGGTCGGATGTGCCCCTTATGGAAGAGTTCTTGGATATGATGATGGATCTCATCATTTTCTAACAAAGAGAGATGATAGACTGGTCCATTGAGTAACTGTGCGTCGGGGGTCAGATCGATGGCATGCTTGACCTGATAGTGCATAGGTACCCCAGTAGGTGAGGAGAAGATGTCTTTGTATTCTTCCATGACGTTGTCCACTTGCTTCTGCTGCATAGAGAGGTCGGTCGTGGAGTCCATGGATGTGGCTACAATATTTCTCTCTCTCTGAGAGAGAATCATGAAGAAGACAAAATTCCCAGTCTGAGAGATGGCCTTTCTTCATTGCTTCCCAGAGATCAAGGAAATGGCACTAGGGGGGACTACGTCAGGTATCCTGCACAATTTCCTAATCAAATTAATAATAACACTGCGAGGCCTAGACTCATATACAACATGACATTTCCATAAACAAGGTTGGCCCAAAAGAACATAAAAAAATTCAAGGGGAGAAACATCAGAGAATACCTCATATTTGAATGGCTTTATGTCGTACAAAAAATGACACTGTTGGCTGACATGAAGATCACTCCCTTAGCAGATCCATTTGATTGTGTAGGGTTGTGGGTGTGGTGTTGTCAGTAGGGATATCTTCTTGATGACCTCCACTGAGATGATTTTATTTTGGCTACCACTATCAACGATGAAGTGTAGAAGAGTGCCTTTCACCCACATCCATGAATGAAAGAGGTGCTCACCATCCTCTGGTTCATCAGGTTCACCAGGCTGGATCTTGGTAGTAGAAATGATGGAACTAGGTTCTGCGTCAATGATCTATCTTGCCATTTTTGGTTATGAATCACAGTCAGAACCCACATCCATTCAGAGGCTTTCACCTCTACCACCAATGACTTCTTTGAGAGTAAATCAACAATGTTATGCCCAGGGATCTTATGGAAGTTGCACCACTTCTCGGTAAATTTATTTGTCTTTCTGTTGTCCTTCTTTGCTTGTGGATTCAACTATTTGTTTTGAGGCTGTCCATATTTTCTATGTCTTTTTTTCTATGGGTTTGGGCTAACCTTTCCCTACTTCTGTTGTGAGGGGTTTCCAGACCCGAAATGCTGCATTTTTTGTTTAAGCTTCTGCTTGATTTTGACGACATATCGATAGGTCACGCCTAAGGATGAGATGTCCAAAAAATCCATTTTTGCATGGATGTATCTATGAAGACCACAATGATACTTGAGAACTATATTTCACTCATAATATTTGATACCTATATTGGTGCGAAAGGTATGGAATATATTTGTGAAATCTGGCAATTCTTGGTCCTTTTCTTGTCACAGTGTGGTCCATTTTGTATACAGGTCGCCATAACTTCCAACATGGTAGTATTGTTCCTTAATAGCATCCCTAAAGGATTCCCAAGTAAGTGTGACTATAAATAATGAGGGTTCCTTCATTTATTTTTTCTCAAAGAAAGTCTCCCACCAATCTTTGACATGGGGGATGGCTTTGAGTAGCGCAAAAGTAATCTTTTCTCTATTCGAAAAGTTATGGACAAACAAATACCCTTCTAAGATATTCAACCATTTGTCTACAACATCTTCATCTATATGACCTTCAAATATAGGAATCTCAAAGTTGATATGTACCTTGAAGTGGGAGGCAACTCTACTCGAGGCAAATGCATCGTTTGTCGACAAACGTCGAAGGATTTGTGCAAAGTTGTCTATCATCTCGTTCCTCTGTCACTTGAGGGATTCCTCGAGAATTTTTTTGAAAGGATCTCTTGCCCCATTGCATTTATTTTCACCCACCATGGAAGGATTCTTGGGTGTGTAAGAGAATTTTTCCTCAAGAGAAACAAGCTTGAGACCCAACTCTCTATACTGTGACCTCATCGGGGACATGCACTAAAAAACGACAAGGAGTAGACAACTCTGATACCACTGATATGGATTTATGAGAAGAATTAAATGAAAAAAAATATTTATAATATTAAAACATAAACATAGTGAATAACAACATAGATACAATAAAACTGGACTTCTATTTAATAATTAATATGTTGAAACTGTAAAATGCATACTGAAGCAAGCTTGTTAGAATGGTGGTAGCTTATCTCTGAGAAGCGATGTGACAATTAAACTGATTCAAAAGAAGAGGAGTACAATGAGTATCTGAAGGAAATTTTACAATAAAAATGAAATCCAAAACCCAAGACATCCAAAAACCTAACCCTAGGAGATGAAGTGCCAAAACTCATGTAGGCCTCGTTGGGGTAAGTTAGTACATCAACTTCTCGGGGTCGTAAATTTGGCATACGATCTCTGTTTAGGGAACACGATAGATTGTTGGAAAGGTATTAATGAGGATATTCATTTAGGGGGCTCAATCAGATCCTTTAAAAATCATTGAGGTGCATGATTTTAAAAAATCATTGTTTAGGATCTCAAAATAGCCTTAGAAGTTCATAAATCGAAAAACTGCTAAAAATAGTAAGTTGCCAAAGAACTGTTTTGAGCCAATTGGACAAGGTGGGTGGCCACCGAGATCCTCCTAGATCACACCAAGCTGGGTATCAAATATTTTGAGCGACATCTGGTGCTCAAGTACCATGAGGGTCTTCATAGATACATCCCAACAGAAAGGGAGTTTTTGGACATCTCATCCTTGGGAATGACCTATCATTATGTCATAAAAATTGAGTAGAAGCTGAAATAAAAGAAATGAAAGTTTGGGTCTGGGAACCCCTAAGAGAAGAATAAGGGAAAGGATATCCCCAACCCATAGAATAAAGGATAGAGAAAATATGGGAAAACTTGGTACAACAAGTCCAAGCCACAAGAAAAGAAGGACAATGGGAAGATGAAGAAAGATACCGGGAAGTGGTGTGACTTCCATAAGAGCCCCTGGCATAACACTATTGATTTCCACTCAAAGAAGTCATTGGTGGTTGAGTTAAAATACTATAAATCATATGCGGGTTCTAACTCCGAGTCAGAACAAAAAATGGGGAGACAGATCATTGACGCAGAACCCAGTGCCACCATTGCTACCACCAAGATCCATCCCAGTGAACCTGATGAACCATAGGAAGGTGAGGGACTCTTTAATTCACAGATGTGGGTAAAAGGCACTCCACTTCACTTCATCCTTGATAGCATTATCTAGATGAAACTCATATCAGCAGAGGTCGTCAAGTGTCTAGCCCTGTTGAGAGCGCTGCACCTACAACCCTACACCATCAGATGGCTCCATCAAGGAATCAATATTCACGTCAGCCAACAATGTCGCCTGTCATATGGAATAAAGCCATTCAAAGATGAGGTATTGTGTGATTTTTCTCCCCTTGAAGTTTGTGATGTTATTTTGGGCCAACCTTATTTATGGAAACGTCATGATGTATACGATTCTAGGCCTCGAAGTGTTATTATTACTTTGAACATGGAATTGTAGAGGATACCTGAGGTAGTCCCACCTAGTTCTATTTCCTTGATCTCTGCCAAGCAATGCAGGAAGGGCATTTCTCAGGCCAGGAAGTTTTTATTCTTCATGATTCACTCTCAGAGTGAGCGAAAGGTTGCAACAACATCCATGGCCTTCGTGATCGACCTCTCCACACAACAAAATCAAGTGCATAAGGTCTTGGAAGAATACAAAGATATCTTCTCATCACCTACTAGGGTACCTCTACACTATCAGGTCAAGCATGCCATCGATCCAACCCTCAACACACATCTACCCAACAAGCCAGTCTATTGTTGCTCTCTTCTAGAAAATGAAGAGTTCAAGCGTCAGATCCAAGAACTTCTCCACAAGGTGAACATCCAACCCAACTCATCACCTCGTGTAAGCCCAATTGTGATGGTGCAGAAGAAAGATGGGACTTGGTGACTCTGCATTGGTTACTGGGCCCTAAATAAAATCACAATCAAGAATTGGTACCCAATTCCCTGAATCGACGATCTCCATGATCATCTCAAGGGGGAAAAATACTTTAGTAAGATTTTTATGAAGTCTGGCTACCATCAAGTCCCAATAGAATAGACATATATATGGAAAACTTCCTTCAAGTCAAAATAATGTTTTTTTGAATGGTTGGTCATGCCATTTGGTTTGGAAAATGCCCCAGCAACTCTCATGAGGATGATCGATGATATCTTGCGGCCTTTCACTAATTATTTTATGGTGGTGTATCTAGATGACATCCTCGTCTACAAAAAGACTTGGGCAAAACACTTGCAGCATATTCAATAGGTTCTACACACTCTGTGACAACACAAGCTATATGCCAACTTGGAAAAATTCTCCTTCGGCATGGACAGGTTCTGGTACCTAGGCTACATTGTTGATGCAAATGGTGTGCATGTTGATCCAACCATGATCCAAGTCATTTGTGACTAGCCATCCCCAACCACACTCATTGAGCTTTGAAGGTTCGAAGGCCTTTCCAATTTCTATCGAAGTTTCATGTTAGGATTCTCCTATATTGCATGGACCCTCAACAAAATAACCAGGGGTGGTGGTAAGGAAAAATTTGCGTGGGGCCTGTCCCAATAGAAAGTGTTTGATGATCTAAAGTAGTGCTTGTTCTCTTCCCCATTGCTTTCATTACCTAACCTTCAACAATCCTTTGAGATCAAGACACATGCTTTAGACTATGTTGTGGGCATAGTAATCACCTAACATGACCACCACATTGCCTATCATAGTGAGACACTATTAGATGTCATCCATAAGTACCCTACTTATGACAAATAAATGTACTCAATTGTGTAATCTTGCCGACAGTGGAAGAATTACATTCTCGGGAAGGAGACAATCATAAAAATTTATCATAAGCCATTGCAGTTCATGCAAATACAAGGAAAATTAGAGAATGACCACCATAAGAAGTGGTCCACATATTTGCAGTAGTTCCACCTCAACATCAAGTATAAAACATGAAGTACCAACCGAGTCATTGATTGCCTCAGCTTACCTCCAATTGCAACACTCACCACAATGATTTATTCTTACGACCATGAGACCTCTGGATGGCCCCACCTCTATGAGACATATCTTGACATTGCCAAAACATACCAGATGTTGGGTGCAAACACAACTATCACTAATTTCCATATTCAAGATGAGTTTCTATGACATCTAAGACATCTATGCATTCCATCAAGTGAGTGAGTGAAGATTATTTGGGAATCCCACTACAGTCAGGTGGAAGAATACTTTGGCGAGGAAAATATAGTGGCATTGCTGCAACAACATTTCTATTGGACAAAACTTCAACATGATGTCAACAAGTATATCCAATATTGCATTGTTTGTGTTATTACCAAACCGACCACTACAAAAAAAAAGGATTATACACTCCTTTTCCTACTCCTGACAGACCCTAAGAATCCATCTCAATGGACTACATGTTGGACCTTCCATCTAGCAAGCAGGGAAATGATTATGTTTTTGTGGTTGTTGCTCTCTTTTCCAAGATGGTGATTCTAGCCTCCTACAAGAAGAGCATCATAGCGGAGGCCACTGCCAAGATCTTCTTTGAATGAGTGTGGCTACTCTTTGGGATCCCACAAACCATTATCTCATATCGAGATAGCCAATTCCTCATCACATTCTAGTCGAGCCTATGGTCACTATTGGACACAAATCTCACCAAGTCCATTGCCTTCCACCCCCAGACAGATGGCCAAACTGAGGTTTTCAATCAGATGATCGTGCACATCCTGCACATGTATAATTCTAAGCACCCTCACACCTGGGATGAGAGTCTTCCATATGTTCAACACAACTACAAAAAATCCATACAAATATCAACTGACCACAACCCCTTTTAGGTGGGGCTAGGATTTTAACCATTGGGTCCCATGGATGTTGCACTACCCCTTGCGTCCACCCAGGAAGACTCATCGCATGCTCCAACTAGAGCTGACAAACCCACTCAGTTCATTGAGTGGATCCAACACCTCATCCAACATGTTCAATATATTTTATAGAAGTCTAATGCCAAGAACAAGCAGCGCCATGATCAACACCGAGTGCCACACCAGTTTCAGATGGGAGACACAGTTTGGTTGCACTTGCAGAAAGAACGCCTTACAAGGCCTCATCAAAATATTTGTCCACTCTTTGATGGATCCTACACCATCACCATGGCTATGGGTAACAATTATTTTGAGCTCAACCTTCCCCCCTTCCTTGGCTTACACCCGATGTTCAATGTGGACCTCCTTCAACCTTATTTTCCACCATTATTGGACACCTCGGAGATAACAAAACAGTTGACATCAACATAGCTCAACCCTGACTGCATGGAACAAGAATCCAATAATCAGATCATTGACACTCAGGGCAAGGTCAGTCACCAATAGAGGATCCATCTTTATTGGGTTGTCAAAGTAGGGAAACTCATGCACCAAGGCTAGTGGCTCACTCGAAGCCAAATTCAGTAGAAATTTCCTCATCTGATGGGGGAACTCAATGCAATGAATACCATTTGTTCCTAAGGGAGGAGTATTGAGCTAGGAGGATCTCAGTGGCCACCCACTTTTTCCAATTGGCTCAAAATATTTTTTGGCAACTTACTATTTTTAGCAGTTGTTCGGTTCTTGAACGTTTGGGGCCATTTTGAGGGCCTAAACAATGCTTTTTAATGATCATGAACCTCAATGATATCCAACTTATATGATTTATCCCCCTATATGAATCTCCTCATCAATACCTTTCAAATGAGCTATTGTGTTCCCTAAATAGATATCGTATGCAAAAGTTACGACCTCGAGAAGTTGATGTACTAACTTACCCGAACAAGGCCCACATGACTTTTGGTGCGTCATCTCCTAGGGTTTTTTTTTGGATGTCTAGGGTTTTGTCATTCATGTTTATTTTTAAAATTCCTTTAGAGCCTCATGGTTCTCATGTTCTTGAAAATGAGCGTAGCCATCATATCTCTTCTCAGAGATAAGTTGCCACCAATCTAGCAAGCTTCTTTTCAGCCTACATTTTATAGTTTTCAACATATTTCTTATTTAATAGAAGTCAAGTTTTATTGTATCTATGTTATTGTTTGTTGTGTCTCTGTGTTAATATTATAAATCTATGGTTTCATTTCATTCCACTCATAAATACAAATCACATTGTCACTAATACATCAACATGTCACTGTCACTGTCACTGCTACTATCACTACCACTGTCATTGCCACATCAACCTGTGTCTTTCTCTATCATTGATCAACCAAACATAACCAGATCTACTCACATGGATACCAAAACCATCACCAAACCATGTACATCAACCATGTACCAAAACCTGTACCATACCATATGCCAAGTATCCAATATGTCTTAATGTCTCAACAATATGCCTGAAGTATGCACCATAACAACTAGATCATATACCAATTATATGCCTCAAATAGAATTAGAATTTTCCCTTTGCACCCCTTAGCTACCTCATAATTCACTTCATCAGATATGCTATGATTTTCTCTTTTTAAAGATCACTCAAAAGATAGATAATCATTGAACTTGTGTGTATTAGAATGAGTGGCTTGTCAAAGTGTATTTATACTTGTCCATGTGACTTATTTCCTTAAATTTAGGGCTGACCTATACTTTCTTGTGATAACTATTTTACCCTTTAATTAATGACTTGTAACTTCTTGTTGCAATTGTTTAGGGGATTCTTAACCATTCTTCGAGGCTTCGAACTTCATGACCTCATAACTTCTCAACCGTGAGGAACCACATGGTGTACCACCTATCTTTGGAAACAACGTGACAAGGAATATCCAACTATGATGGTTTTATATACACTTGATGTATTCTTCAACCTCATTTTTCCTTAGTCAACTTAGAGCATCATGACCAAACCTATGGGTTTCTTGTAGAATTCTTCAAAGTCTTCCCATGAGTGCCATGCTTAAAGCTATGCCATAAGGGGACCACTTTTGAGACTTCTTCAAATATACCCAATACTTCTAGGGGCTTCTAAACTTCCTCTAATGTTGACATCAATGAAAATCAATTTTCCAACAATATCCCCCTTTGACATTGATGGAAATACTCATCCACCCCCTGCGACCAATACTCCCCCTATCTACATGATTTTATTTGTTCTCCCCCTTTGACATCAATGGCAAAGGGTAACTCCCCTTGACAATATACTTTTGAACTTTCTCTCTTCTGATTCTTTTCTCCATTGGTGCTTCCTAATGAAGTAAACTAATGACATATAGAAAAACATTCACATTAATATTCCTTTATTTCCTCTGCACAAATTATTTCTCTTCCCTTGTATTCTGAGCGAAAAACATGTAGATCATTGTGGAGAAAAAACTATTCCAAGTTTCTGTCAAAGATACTCAAATGTATCTCTTGGGATAGGCTTAGTGAAGATGTACACAATTTGTTCGTATGTCCCAATATACTCTAACTTGATATTGTTTTCTATAACATGTTCCCATAGAAAGTGAAACTTGATCGAAATATGTTTGTTTTTGGGATGCATCACTGGATTCTTTGAGATATTTGTAGCACTGGTGTTGTCATAGAATGATTAAATGGGCTCATCATACTTCACTTGTGTATCTTGCAGGGTTTTCTTCATCCAAAGAACCTAAGTACAACATGTTGTTGTTGTAATGTATTCTTCTTATGCTATAGATAATGATATTGAAGACCATTTTTTACTTAACCAAGATACCAAAAAATCCCCCAAATTGAAGGCTGCTATTATAGTACTTATTCGATTATCAATGCTTCCTGCCCAATTTGCATCTACATAGGTGACCATAGTCAAGTTATTCCCTTTCAGATACCACAATCCAAACTTTATTGTTCTTTTAAGA
The DNA here is from genome assembly GCA_009831015.1 of Picea engelmannii. Classification (NCBI taxonomy): domain Eukaryota; kingdom Viridiplantae; phylum Streptophyta; class Pinopsida; order Pinales; family Pinaceae; genus Picea; species Picea engelmannii. Next base: position 751,636 of record ML777991.1, on the reverse strand, counting down.
TATTTGAAGATACTCTTTACTTATAGAACATGAGTTTCCTTCGGTGCTGCTTGAAATCTTGCAACTTGTCCAACTTCTTGCATTACATCTAGTCTTGAAGTTATCACATAGATTAGGCTTCCAATCATTTATCTATAGATTCTCTTATCTACTCTTTAGATTCATCGTCTTTTCTCAACTTGCAACCTGTCACCATCAAAGTACTTACTGGTTTGCAATGTTTCCTTCTGAACTTCTTCAACATCTCTTTGATGTACTTGGTTTGGGAAATGAAAATGCCTTCATCCTGCTGAGATATCTAAAATCATGAAAATAATATCAATTCACCAAGTAGTGACATTTCAAACTCATTCTGCATGTCTTGGGAAAAATTATTACTCATCCTGTCATAATTACTTCCAAAGATAATGTCATCCACATATACTTCAATGATAAGCATGTTGTTTCTATCACCATTTACATAGATATTATTGTATCCATTACCCTTTTTGAATCCTTGTTCCCGCAAATACCTGTCCAATATTGAATTCCAAGATTTAGGGGTTTGTTTGAGTCCATACAGAGCTTTCTTCAATAAGAAAACATAATCTTTCCTTTCTGACAATAGGAACCCTTCTGGATGTTCGATGTAGACTTCTTCTTCTAATTGACCATTTAGAAATTTTGATTTTACATCTGTTGGCACAGGGGTAGAACCATGGTTCAATGCTACAACAACACACCAACAAAACCCTAACTACCAACCCTTTCAACAACACGTGTGAGGTAGATGAAGTCTCACCCGAGGTAGAGGCAGGGGTGGTTGCAAGACTCAGGTGTCTGGAAGCTTAGCTGGGAAACAAATGTGTGATTCTAACAATTAACAGAGAACTTAGTAGTAAGAATTCATCAACATTCAGTTCTTAGTAACAGCGCAGACAAACCCTAATTACAAAGAATCACAATATTCAACCAGGTTTGATATATCTAAGCACTTATCATAGAGAAGTAGGTTAGATATAACAAATTCAAGAACTAAGCACATTCACATAGGTCATATCTAACATCCATATACATCATTAGCACAAAGCATAAACATATCTATCTATCTATATCAAAGCACTTAGCAAGTAATGACATAAACACATCAAGACATCACACAAAGTAGAGCAACACAACATATACGTGGTTCACCCCCACCCTGGGGCTACGTCCACCAAATCTTCTTCTTTATTATCTTTGTCAAGCTTATTACAACCACATAGCATCAAAATCCTACTCCACAGAAGACTGGAAATCTACACGCACTCTTCCAGATCCTCCTTCTTTGAGCTAGGGTAAAGCGCCAAGCCTTCTTACAATTACTTGCACATAGCTCTGAAAGTATCACATAGTATGCACAAAGCACTTATAGTCCTTCAATCACATAGATATAACACTTAGCCATTTGTAACTGCTCTCTTCTTACATTGCCTATACATCTATTTATACTTTACAAAATAGGCCTAAACATGGGTAAACCCATGGGCCGACATCCCATACCCATTACATAATCACAAAAAGGACCCAAAAAGAGGCCAAGATTGTGCAATACGTGCTTCGTCTTGCGCTCTACCTTCGATAGGCTGTCGAAGTCCCAAAATAGGTCAAACTTGATCAAGGATCTCCCAAAACTTGGTCAAGGGACAACAAGGCCTCAACATTCACCTGTGACTCATCCTGAGTCACTTTGATTTGGGTAGCTCTGCATCGAAAGCCTCGAGCTTGGCTCGAGCTGCTTCGACTTGCTGTTGTGCCATAACCTGTTATGTAGCAAACTCTTGGATGACTACCTCATTCATAGGTCCCTCTAGGCGTTGTTCATCTCTAGTGACAACCTGCTCGAGTTCTTCTCCTTGACCTTCGACATCTGTGAACAATTGGTAAGCCTTATCTTGTACAGGTTAGAGCCTCTGAGTTATTTCCATAATGCTGCTCTAGATAGTGTGGATTTGTTGTTGGGTAGTGCATTTCTCTTGGGTGCACTTCATTCTTTCCATAGCTGACAGGGGCTTCAGCTGCACCTGTATCGTTTCGACTTGATACTTCACCTCTTGGAGCTGCGAATCTAGTTCCTTCAGTTCTGGATTCTCAGTGAGTTTCTCCTAGGTCTAGGCACTGTGATCAGTAAGTTTCTTACATTCCATAGCAAGGGATTTTATTCTCCCAACTGGGCTTCAAGCAGCTGCTTCTCTTTGATCCCTTATATCCAGCGGAGTCTCGAGCACTGCGCAGAGCTCTAAGTCTGCTATGTGTTACTGTAGCTTTTGGATAGCTTCTGCGAGCTTCTCTACTTGCTGTGTGACTCGATCCTCTACCTTTATTTCTACAACTGTTATAGAGCGAAGTGCTCTGCAGACTGCTTCTTGCAGTTCGAGTTTCTCTGTAAGCAATTGTTCTTTTCCTTGTTGTATCTGTGCTTTTTCTTCATCGAACTTTGCTTGGAGAGCAATCTCTTCCTGTTCTACAGCTTGACACTGCTCTACAAGTACTCCTTGCACTTGCTTCAAGGCCTGGGTGGCCTGTTCTGTTTCTTCTTGTGCTTTTTGAAGGCAAGCTTCGACTATAACAACTATTTGGTGGAGTTGGGCTGGCTCATCTCCCAACTCTGTTTCTCCCAATGGCAGGGGTGTAGTGGAGACTATGCAACTGGATTGAAGGGCTTGTTGTAACCCTTAGAGTTTGATTTCAATTATATCATACATTTCCTCCTACTTCGCTCTTTGTTTCCCTACTATTTCCACTGAAGAGTTGTTCATGGTTGCTATGTTGAAGTCAAAATCATCAGAGGTGAGGATAGTCTACATATTGGTCATGGTGGCTTTCAATTTCTTCCGAGAAGAAGGTTTCAGGGTGGAAACCTTCCTCTTCTTCAAGGGGTCAACCTCATCTCTAGGTGGTGTTACCTTGCTAGAATTTTGTTCAGCTTCTACTTCGTCATCACCCCCTCGGTCAGGTGAAAATGAAGCGATATTTCCTAAGGTGCTGCTTAAGTTTTGGACCTCCTCAGTCTTCTTGGGTGTATTATGTTCTTTATGAGTGTCCTTTGGGATGTTAAGATCAGATATCTATATGGGATTGGTGGGGATAAAAAGGTTAGAGAACCATTCCTTAGTGATTTCCTCAAGGTATTCTTTTATAATCTAATAATATAACTGGAGTTTCTCTTGATGTTCATCTGCTCATGTTGTAATGTAGATGAAGTGTTGATCTACGCTGAACTTCACTAGAGGTCGAAACCTTTGTAAGGTGTTCAGAGTCATGCGAGGCTTGGCTTTGATGACTCTCTTTAGTTGGAGGTAGTATGTATGAAACACAACATTCAAATGTTATTGTTTGTTCATATCAGTTGAATACCATAGGGTAGTGAACTTCAGGGAAACTGGTTTAAACAACTCGATGTCTGGGAAGGTTTCTCCTTCCAGCATCTCCTAGGAAACAAATGTAATGAGGACTAGGAGCCAGCTGAAATTTCATTAATAACCCCGATCCTGTGCTTCTCGACAATCTAGTTCCAACTGGTTAACTAGTTGCTTCACCTAGTTCATCTGTAGGCCTTCCGCGCACTTCCCTGCGTGGTCAATGACAAAGCCGATGACCTGCGTAGGTTGGTTGTTCCTTACTAACTTTCCATCTATCAGTTGACATTATAGGAACACTGCGCCACTCTCAATGGAAGATACCTTGTAGCCTCTTGTTCCCTTCTCAATGTCGCCATATGTATCCTTGATCTTCTGTGCGAGTGCACGATCTGCGACTTTTCCTAGATAAAAGTCCCGCGGGTCGGGTCCTTTCATACTTAGTCCTGTGATCCTGTGGATCAGCGTTGGGTCAATTGTAATGTGGAGGTCTAGCCATAAGTAGCCGTCGTGGTGACACAATAGTAGCATCTTGACACAGGCGTTGACTTCCTGGTATCTTCCAAAGTGTGTGATCTTCATGACATTCAGCAGGGTGGACTGTGTGAGGTTCATTGTCCACAACTGGGGGATTATATTTGAATTATTACCTTTTGTTCTAGTTAGGTAATTGTATGGGGTGAGTATACCATAGATCTTGTGATCTTCGAGGTTGAAGTTGCTAAACTTCAACACTGTGATCTTATCCTCCTTTGTCTGAACTGTGTGTATCCTCTTCGAGAGGTACTTAGTGACCATGTTGTACTCAAATTATCTTGGTACACTATCACGATTCACCGCACCAGCCAGAGGTGGGATGTAATCGAGCACTATGGTTGGAATCAGTTTTTCATTTGCGAGGTCATCTTTATACTTGGTTCTCTTTTCTACTGATGGCCAGGATATTCCACCTCCGTGAGCAGTCGACAGAGAGGCTTTCACCGTTCTTTTCGATGAATCTTGTATACCTGCAAACATCAACATGACTCTTTTAGTCATGAGATCGATTAGAAATTCTTCGACAATTTTATTTGCAGCACTGAACTTGTCTGACATACATGCTCGGGGTTGGAAATCTTCGGGTTTGAGGAGTAACCTAGACACTACAATGGGATAGAGGGAAATAACACAATGATCACTGTATAAAATCAACAAGTATGTGGGCTCAGATTCACAGTTATCAAAAATTTTCTCAGTGCATGGTGCAACAAGATAAATAGATAACTTGGCAACGACTTTCTTGCAACAGTTGAGAAGCCTTCATTAACTCTGTTATGTCCATTACGAAGAAGTCCAACGGTCTAGTCGCGAAACATAAATGAATTTCTACCTGTTCAGGGGGTCGACCGAATGGTTATATTGGTCCCAATGGCTATATTTCTTCGCCCTAGAAAAGTGCCATGTGACGTTGTTCTGTTATCCTGACGAAGCTCCAATTTTGCAAATTTTCCTTCTGTGAAGTTCCCTCTTGAACCTTCTGTAGATTTTTGATCTTATCTCTCTTCTTACTTAGCTTTCTAGATTTCTTTCCAGTGAGCTTCATCTCAGTATGCCTTTTACATTATAATTGTTATCCTCGTTTGGCATAGTTACTTCATGTTGTTGAGATTCGTTCCTAATATTCGAGGGTGATACTGCCTCTTTATCTGAAATAGGTACTGCAATCTTCTGTAGGTCGTCTAGTTTTATTGCAACTTCGATATTCAAGTCTAAGGTGTTAAATAGCTTCGATTTGTTCTTTTTTTCTTCAATTAATTGTGCGATCCTTCTAGTCATGAAATCTTTTAACTCTTGCTTCTTCTTCTCTAAAACTTCTTCTTCTTGGCTTCTGGTCTGATTTGTTTCAATCCAAGGTTTTCCTAGTAACATGGTAAATGGGGTGTTGTTCTCAATAAATTTAATAATCTCAAAATATTCCTTTGTCGAAGTTCCATTAGCATTCATACATATCTGGGTGAGATTTCCACATAGGTTTATCAGCTTTCCTTTGAATAGTCCTATTCCTCCTAATGAAGGAGTCATAGCAAGATTCACTACAATTTCCCAAGTTCTTTCTGTCATGATATTCACCTATGTTTCCTCATCTAGAACACAGTCAATTTCAAAGTCTCCTATTCTTTCTTCAAGGAATTATTTTTCTTTGAATACCTCTGATAGACTGACATGTCGGTGGTCATTCAAGGTTTCTTTCATCTATAGAAATACTTTCTCTTATTCTTTCTGGGGTTCTACCATTTCTGGATCTGCCTTATGGCTTTCTTTTTTTGTGTTCATTCCTTCAATATTAGCAATAATTCTAGGGCAATCCAATAATTCATGGTCCATAGCTTTGCAACATAGACGACTAGATCTTCTCCCAGGCCATTCCTTAGCAAGATGTCCTGGTTTTCTGCAACTGTAACAGAGGGTTAATCCTCTCTTTCTTTTAAATGATTCCCATCTCTTTCTATACTGTGCACTAGGGTCATAATAGCTAACCTGCAAACATTTCTTTCTAGGATCCTACATCCACAGGTTAGTCCAAACATTCTTTCTATGCATAGGTATAACATATCTTTCACTATTCTTATCAGATCTACACAAATCAAACCTTATTTCATCTATTAGTGCTATGTTTTCAAGCTAGGACAAAATCTATCAAACATACCTAGATCCATACTTTTGATTAAAAAAATTCCACTTCTCTTATTTTTACAGAGCACAAATCTTTCAGATCTAGAACTTTTCACTATTCTTACCTTTATCAGAGTAGAGAGCCTGCAAATCTTACATATTTTATTTAGATTTGGCCTCTTTTCTTGGCACAGAGCTTCATAGGTTAAGTAGAATGTTGTGCACTAGGGAAACATATCTACGTATGGAGATTTCATAGTTCTAGGACAGATATTTGAACAAAGCTTCTTCTTCCTTAGTTCCCAACAATCACAGTTTCAGGTCCCCGCAATGAAACCAATTGTTGGCATAGGGGCATACCTAGGGTTCAATGCTACAACAACGCACCAACAAAACCGTAAATACAGACCCTTTTGGCAACACTTGCGAAGCATATGAATTCTCACCCAAGGTAGAGGAAGGGGTGGCTGCAGGACTCAAGTGTGTGCAACCTTAGCTGGGACACTGATATGTGATTCTAACACTTAAAAAAACACTTAGCAGTAAGAATTCATCAACATTCAGTTCTTAGTAACAACACAAAAAAACCCTAATTATAGAGCATCGCAGTATTCAACCAGATCTGATGTATCTAAGCACTTATCATAGAGAATTAGGTCAGATCTAATAGACTCAAGCACTAAGCACATTCACATAGGTCAGATTTAACGTCCATATACATCATTAGCACAAAGCATAAATAGATCTATCTATCTATATCAAATCACTTAGCAAGTAAATACATAAAGACATCAAGACATCACACAAAGTAGAGCAACACAACATATACGAGGTTCACCTCCACCCTGGGGCTACGTCCACCAACTCTTCTTTTTTATTATCTTTTTCAAGCTTCTTATAGGAACATAGCATCAAAATCCTACTTTGTAGAAGACTGGAGATCTACGCGCACTCCGCCAGATCCTCCTTCTTCGAGCTAGGGTAAAGCAACAACCCTTCTTACAATTACTTTCGCGTAGCTCTGCAAGTCTAACATAGTATGCACAGAGCACTTACAGTCCTTAAATCACATAGATCTAGCACTTATCCATTCGTAAGTGCTCTCTTCTTACATTGCCTAGACATCTATTTATACTTTACAAAATAGGCCTAAACATGGGTAAACCCATGGGATGACATCCCATACCCGTTACATAATCCCAAAAAGGACCCAAAAAGGGTCTGAAATCCCACGATCTCTACTTCGTCTTGCGCTCCACCTTCGACAGGCTATCAAAGTCCCAAAATAGGTCAAACTTGACCAAGGATCTCCCAAAACTTGGTCAAGGGCTAACAACATCCATCTGATATAATTTGATTCTCTTGGAACATGCATAGGCAAAGATCAATTTGATTGCTTCCATTCTGGAAAATGTTTCCTCAAAATCTACTCCTTCAACTTGGGTATATCCTTTGCATACCAATATTTCCTTGTTTCTATTTACCTTTTCATCTTCGTTTAGTTTGTTTCTGAAAACCCATTTTGTACCAATCACATTTTTGTTCTTTGGTCTTGGCACCAGTTCCCATGTTTCATCCTTGTCCATTTGATGTAGTTCTTCTTCCATGGCCTTGACCTAATGTTTATCATTGTCAGATTCCTAAAATATGCAAGTTTCAATTGTGGATAGTAGTGTAAGGTGTATCTTCTCTAGTGTATGAAATATTTTACTTCCTCTCGTTTATATTCCTGTGTTTTTATTTCCAAAAATATGTTCTGGTGGATGATACTTTTGAACCTCGTGGTTAGGTGCCTTAGAGGGCATCAAAAATCCATGCTGGTAATTTTCTTCCTATCCTTCTTCTAGATGTTTCTCTTATTGTTCCTCTTCTTCTTATTTTAGTTCTTCTTATTTTAGTTCTTCTTCTCTTTCATGTTCCATTGGATCTGTCCTTTCTTCTTTCATATTTGGTACATTTGTTTCATCAATTTTTACATTTATACCTTCCAATATCTTTTCAAGTATGAGATTGTAACATTTGTATGCATTTCTTTTGCTTGAGTAACCAACCAATATGCCTTTATCAACTAGAGAATCAAATTTTCCAACTCTGTCAACTTCTCTTTTTATGTAGCACTTGCCTCCAAATACTATAAAATGTTTGACATTTGTTGGTCTTCCCTTTTCCATAACTCATATGGTGTTTTATCACTGTTACTTCTGAGCATTCCTCTGTTCAATATATGAACAATTGTGTGTACTTCCTGTACCCAAACAATATTTCTCAAATTTGAATCTTTCAACATGGTTCTAGCCATCTCTGTTACAATTTTGTTCTTCCTTTCAACAACTCCATTTTTCTGAGGTGTCCTAGCTGCTAAGAACTAACTTTTTATTCCATTCTCTTCATAGAATTCATAGAATTCTTTTGATATAAATTCACCTCCATTTTATGATCTTAAGCACTTAATTCTTGAATCCATTTCATTTTCAACCATCTCCTTGAATATTTTGAAATTTTTTAATACCTCTGATTTATTTTTGAGAAAATACACTAGTCATTCTTGTATAGTCATCAATAAGTAGCATGAAGTACTATTTTCCATTTAGGCCTTTTATTCTCATTGGTCCACATAAATTAGTGTGCACAATTTCCAATGACTTTGTTGTAGAGTATTCCGTTGATCTAAAATTATGTTCTTGTATGTTTTCCATGTAGACAATGCTTGCACATAGTACTGGATGGTTTTGAGATTTCAGGCATTTCTTTTATTGCTTCCTTTTTTCTAATTTTGACCAGATTGTCAAAGTTCATGTGTCCCATTATTCTATGCCAAATCCAACTTTTATTTTCCTTTCCCAAAAAACATCTTTTCTTTCCAATCTCATTTAAGATGTATATGTTGTTTGGAGTCCGTACTACCGTAGACACTAATTTTCCTAATCCTTCTTTTCTTATATCACACTTCTCTAAGTCAAGTATAAGTCTATGTCCTTGATCACACATTTGAATCACACTCAAAAAATTATGCTTCATGTTTTCAACAAGTAGGCATTTCCTGCCTTGGCATCCTTACTTCCAAGCTTGACTATGAATTTCCCTATAATTTTGGCTGAGTTGTAATTACCAAATGAAACTTATCCATCTCTTTCTTTCTTCAGAGATATAAATCTGTTCTTGTCACCTGTCATATGTTTTGAACAACCAATGTCAACGTACCAATCACTTCTTCTGCTTTGTGCTTACAGTGCAAGGGAACATTCTTGAACATTTAGATTATTCTGTTTTCTTATCCAAATTCTTTATGGTCCCTTTTGATGATTGTTGAATTCCTTCTATGTTTCCTTTAGAGGAGCTGTCAATCTGCAATATTTTCCCATGTGTGCAAAATTGTTGCATTTATAACATTTTACTTCATCATTTAGTGAGCCAAAAATTTTATAGTTTCTATTTTATGCTTCATGAGGCTTTCTAAAATTATTAATTCTAGGGTGAACTTGATAGATTCTTTTGTTCTTAGCATAATCTTTACAGTTTGTGGCTTTGTGCCAAAAATTGTTACAAGAATAACATGAACCAAGAAATGTAGTTTCATACCTAGGCAATCTTCTGAATGGTGTTGTTCCTCTGTAGTTTTCTTCTTTATTTATTTCCATGGGTGGTTGTTGATTCTGAAACATGAGCCTTATAGACGATGCCATCCTTCTGTAATATTCTTCCCGATCATTCTCACATGAAGGCTTTGTGTCTTCCTTCTTGGTGAATCCTTTGGTGACTTCTTCATAAGTCTTTGTTCTGCTTCTTGCTCTATCGTCATAGAGCTTGAAACCTTCTTTGTATATTTTTGGTTGTATCCCAGTCTACACCTGTCATAATATGACCTTTGAACACTGATGATTTCATCTAGTATTTTGGTGTTGTTTTGATGCATATCTCTTTTCTGAATTTCCTTCCTTAGTGAAACCATTTCAGTTTATAATCTCTCTTTATCTTTTTCCTTTTCTTCTAGTTTGTTTTTGAGTATCTCTTCGATCCTTATAGCTTCTTCAACTTGGATATTCAAGTTCATAATCATCTGTTGATCCTTTATAGAGTTAGGATTTTTATAATCCTCCTTTAGCATAAATAATTCTCCCTTGAGTGATTTGTTTTTATTTCTCTCTTGTTAGTTCTTATAAATCATTGATTAGTTCTACTCTGAGATCAACTTCACCTTTTTCTTCATAATCCTCTTCATCATTTTCATAATCCATGAAGAGTACATTTTCTGAATCATTATCACTATCATCATATTCATTAGAAAATGAACTGTCCTCCTTTGAGTAGAGACTTTTCTTGAAGAATTTCTTCTTTTTTCTTCTCTTGTCTTCCTTTTGATATTTCTTTTCTTTCTTAGAAAACTATTCTTCATCATTATCTTTGTTCTTATCATATGGACATTTATTATAAAAATGACCAATTTTACCACAATAAATTTTTTTAAAAGGAAGCTTACCTTTGTACTTTCCAGTTCCTTTATTTAAGTTCCTTACAAAGTTGGCCATATCTTCAACTTCATCAGAATCATCGTTGCATATACAGTCTGACTTTGGATTTTTCTTATTATTCTTGGTATTTTTGGATGCTTTGAATTCTTCTTCCTTCCCAAGTGGAGTATCCTAGCATGTCCTCATTTCATATGATACAAGTATCCCATGTATCTCATCCATACTCAATGTGGCAAGATCATCTCTTTCTTCTAGGGATTATATTTTAGGATCAAATCTCATTGGAAGAGACCACAATACCTTTTGGAAAACTACCAATTCTTTAGTTTATTCTCACAATCCTTTAATGAAATTTACTATTTTATCAACTCGTATAAATTAATCTTCTATATATTCATCTTCCTTCATCTTCAGTTGTTCAAATTGACCTCGATAGGTTTGAAGCTTAGCACCCTTTACTTTGGAATCTCCTTCGCAAATGTTTTGATGTTTGTCCCAAAGATCCTTTGCAGTGTCACAATGCATCACCTTCATAAATATTGAATCAAGAAGACTACCTATAATATTTCCCTTATCCTTCAAATTTTTTTCACTGAGTTTCCTCCCATCTCTGTATGTTGTAGGAGTGGCAGGTGCCATATATCCATGTACTACTATTTTACAGAAATCAAATCTTTGTGCCTATAAAAGGGTTTTCATCCTTCTATTCCAGAAAACATAATTCTGACCATCAAACATTGGTGCTCCAATGTTAGCATACTCCATGATCTTCCTTCTAGTGGTCAGAATGTTATCCTGAAGGACCTTCTCTAATACCAATTGTTGGAATACTAAGAGGGAGGGTGAATCAATATTATGCGATAGTTTACCACTTTTAATCAGAACATGTAATCATTAACTTTATCAACAATATATCATCAATATATCATGAGAAATATCATTCATCCGAGCATAAAAATAACCACAGATACACAATACACCATAATTTACGTGGAAACCCAAATGGGAGAAAACCACAAAATGCTTTCTTATATGTTAATGATTACATTCACAGGAAGCACCAAATTCCAAATTCTCCAGCACCAACTAGAAGGAGGCCCCAAACCCATGATTTATAGGCACCAACCTGAAGGAAGATCCAAATTCTTTATTTATCCATCACCAACCGAAAGGAGGCTACGACCCCCTGATTTATAGGAAACAACTTGAAGGAAGCTCCAACTCCTTGAGTTATCTAGCACCAACTAGAAGGAGGCTACAAACCCATTTCCTTTCTCCATACTGTCGCCATGAAATACAAGTGTAGACTCACTATCACTACAACTAATCAAGATGTAAATGGCATTTCCACTGATACATCAACCTGTCATTGTCACTGTCACTACCACTATCACTGTCGCATCAACATATAGCTAATGATCAACCGATCATCCAACCTGTCACTATCTCTATCATTGATCAACCAACCATAACCATATCCAGTCAGATGGATACCAAAACCATCACCATACCATGTACATCAACCATGTACCATAACATATGCCAAGTATCAAAGATGTGCCAATTTCTCAGCAATATGCCTCAAGTATGCACCATAACAACCAATATCATATACCAAGTATATGCCTCAAATATATGCCAATATAAAAAAAGTGTGCCTCTAACAATGAACCATAAAAAACATACAAAATGTACCAATGATATGTCTCAATAATGTATCAATATCACTGAGACATGAACCTCAACCATGTACCAAAAGGGCCTGCAATACATGCCTTAAGAATGTTCCATAAATACCATGATACAAGGCTAGAAAATAACACATGAAAGACATACCTTTACTCATAAATAAGACCTGGTGCTTATCATCTCTAACCAACAGACCATACTGATGCATATCATCTTTAGCAAACCAAAGATAACATCTTATTCATGAATGTTTCTCATATCTGCAACTTGCACACATGTCCATGCCTTGCTCCACTTTGACCCATGGATAAAGTCATAAAGATAATAGCAGTAGAATTTTTCCTTTTCTTCCCTTCACTACCTCAGACTTCACTTCCTCATATATGGTACCAAATTTTATTTCCAGAAGATCACTTCAAAGATAGATAATCATTGAACTTGTGTGTGCTAGAATGAGAGGCTTCTTGAAGTGTATTTATAATTTTCCATGTGACTTCTTTCCTTCACTTTAGGGTCAACTTGTACTTTCTTGTTATAACTTTTTTATGCTTTAATTGATAACTTGTATCTTCTTGTTGCAACTATTTAGGGGCTTCTTAACCATTATTCGAGGATTCCAACTTCATGACTTCATAACTCCTAAATTGTGAGGAACCACATGGAATACCACATACTGTTGGAAACAACATGATGAGGACTATCCAACCATGATGGTTTTTTATAAACTTGAAGTATTCTTCAACCTCGTTTTCCTTAGTCAAATTCAAGCCTCATGACCACACCTATGGGTTTCTTGTAGACTTCTTCAAAGTGTCTTCCCGTGAGGGCCATGCTTAAAGCTATGACATAAAGGGACCACTTTGGAGACTTATTCAATTATACCCAATACTTCTAGAGGATTCTATACTTCCTCTAACATTGACATCAATGACAATCAATTTTCCAACAAGTTTTAATCCCTGTAAATTACAATGTAAATGTACAAATATCAATTAGGTTGGTGAGCCAATATGTTTTGGAATATAAAGAATGTATTTATTGATATCACCAAGGCCCAAGCTATGTAAATTATACATCCAATTTTTTAATGAAAAATAAAAATATTGGTTGCGATATGAGAGGGATAATAATGTTGGAGGGCTATGATTCCACAAGAGAGGGGGATACAGGGGGTCCAAGGGGGTTCCACATGCATAATAATCCAAGCCATTTCATTATTAATGTTTACCTCCTTTGAATGATCAAAATATATATTTCATTATTAAACGTTCAAAAATTATTTTAAATATTTGAAAATGATTTGTTGGCGCCTTCATCTGTATGCATACTCATGTGAACTCAAGTTAACGAAAGTTTGTCTCCAGATTAATCATTACATAGTTTGTGTTTAGATCGTGCAAGTTGCACCTTTAGTTTTCATCATTGCAATGTTACGAAGAATTATAATCACAGGTGGAAAATTACATCATAATAAAAGTCACGTTTCGCTCGTTGCTTGCAGCCAAAGTGGTCAACACAAAATGGTGTCTCCCTGAGACCGATGGAAGATGAATATAACAAAGCCACAGGGGCTCAAGATGTTTGAACATGTTCTGAAAATCAGGTATATTTTTGTCAAAGGAGAATGGTAGGTATTCATTTGCATGTTCGAGGGACATCACACAGGCATGGATCTGTTGTTTTCACAGATGTTTGGAAGGTTCCAAACCCAACTCGGGGACACCTGTATCCACATTACAAAACATTTCATCGGAGCAGCCTATGCTCTCCTGGTCTGCGGGGAAAGGTTGTTTAAGGATGGAAAGTTACCCCTAGAACTTTGCAATACTTTTTTGGTGTCAAAGCACTAGAATCCTGACTGGAGTCAAGGAATTCCCATCACATGGATAAAGGAATAATGTAAATGAACACTCACATTAGTCCAAAGATACATCACAGGTGAGGGAATATTTTCGATTGTGCATTATTACCATCTTCAGTTTCTAATGCACCTGAGCAGGGATAAAGAATTAAATTTACCCTTTTATTTACTCAAGAGTTTAAATAAGATGGAAAAACATGTTCAGATTCACCCCGGGTCTGCCCATAGAAGATTTTATCATTAGGGTTTGATTAAAATCCTGATGTTATTCACTTTGGGTCAAATTGAAATTCCCTAGGACTACTTTCTGCAATTTGTGGGTTTACAAGAACAAGAACAACAACCTGATCCATAGACTGAGGGTGAAAAATACAAATACAAGAAAGAAGGGAGGGTTTCCCCTGAACCTAGTATCCCACATAGGGCTTCCCAACAAACAACAAATAAGAAAAAGGCCTCCAAAAAAAGGGTATCCCATAAAGAAAAAACAATTCAACAACCCTAATGAAGGAGGAAACTCCTTGAATGCAGCTAAGATCTTCCACTGCAAAATGAAGATAAAATGAAGGTGGAAGTGTTTCTAATATGCAACAGCAGGAACATGATACCCTACAGGGCCCATTGTCACCCAACCATTCAGAAGATGAACAAGTAACTCCCATCATGCAACGTGGTAAAGTGACTAAAACAAAAATCAAAGCGAAAATGAGATCTAAGAAACACAGTCCTGAAATTTTAAAAGAATAATTTATTTCCATGGAAACCTTACTTAAGAAGTCCCCTGAAGCTAACAAAAATAGAAAAAGGAAAGGGAATCAAGGCCCTGGGATGCCCATTAATCCCAACAGGAAAACCAAAATTACAAATAAGTTAAGACTGAATTTCAAGGCACTTTTTAACCCATCATTGAAGGACCACCAACCAATTGTAATTGAAGATGAAGATAGCTATGGATTTGTCAACATGGAATAAATGACATTCCATACACTGAAGAAAATGACAAGGGATAAATAAAAGTTTAAATTATGCAGGGGTGATACTTTGGGAGTGCAATTTTCAAATGTTAAAACATAGTACCCTACAAATTCAAGTTTAATACAAGATGCAGGGGAATTTGGCCCAGATCCCGAGAAGGATTCTGATGGCATTTCCCCAAATGCAGGGTTACCCTCCAAGCAATTTTCAAATGAAATCAAAGCAGAAATCAAGGTCAGCATATCATAAATTCAGGGGTCCACAAAAGTATCCCATGGTAGAGGGTCTCAAGAAATGCATAGGTATGAAATCAGATCTAGAAAAATCAAAGTGCTAGTTGATCATAATAAATCTACCATGGATGATGAGTAAAGGTTGAAAGAGAAAGGTAAGAAACATGTTTTAATTAAACCAAAGGAGGAGGTTGATGAAGCTGTAAAGGAAAACCACTAGGTGTAAGCATTAAAAAAACAAATACAGACTTTGCAACATCATAATGAAGAGTTGGAAAAGAAACACTCTAAGCTACAAAATAGGTACCAAAAATTACAAAGAAAACATCAGAAAAGTTGCTTCTTCTTGAAGGAGATAATATGAAGTAGATTGCTACTGTTAAAGAGGAAGAGTCTGAGGATGATGCTAGCTAATCAAGTTATCTCCCAATGAGTCTCCAAATGGAATGAACGTGGGTACCAATGCGTAGTTCTAGTCATTCTCATCTGTCATAGTTATTTTGTTAAGGGTTATTTTACTCCAGTATATACAACAATTGTATTTTGCACTTGTAGAAGTCAATTTTTTCTAGGTTCGAGACATTATTGTCAAATCATAATAAGTGGTCCTTTTTGTGTGATCTGAACCAAACTTTTGTTTAGATTAAGTTAAATTATGTCATGAATGATATTTCCACTAAATACACTCAAGTTAAAGAGGTGTTTCCAGGTTGTAATGAAGGAATGCTAGTCCAATCATTTAGAAAGTCTAGTTGTTATGCATAGTTAAACTTTAGTTTTGAAAAGTGTTGAAACCCTCTACAACAATGATAAATGGGAAGATTTTGTATTGTTGGGGGGTTCAATTTTTAAAAAAAGATTCAAGCATCAAAATTGCTTGGACCATCTTTTATGATTGTAAATCTCTCTACTTGATCAAAATCTCTCTCTCTCTCTCTCTCTCTCTCTCTGTATATATATATATATATATATATATATATATATATATATATATTAGTGACAATTGTATTTTCTTGCTCAAGTCTCTATGTGTTTTAATCTTATCTTGGATGCAAAATTGTGATGTGCGCAATGCACATTTCCTTTTTCTTTTCAGCTATTGTTGTAATTCATCTTTTTGTTGTCATGCAACCTATTAATCATCTATTTATTTAGTAAGAAGATCAGTTATTTTGTAGCCTATTGGATGATTTTCATCTAGATATTTGTTTAGGTATTAAAATATTATTTTGAGTCTTAATTATAACATAGTAGGTTACTCATTGTTTGCTTGTTGTTTTTTCCTTTTTTTATCTCTCCATATCCTCACTTGTTCATCAAAACGTATGCCATTAGCTAAGGGGAACCTGCATTCATATTTTTTTTCCAGTCCAACCAGGTTTATAAACTTTATAAACCTATCCATTAGCTAACCAACAAACTTAATTAATAAAAAAAAAAACATTCCAAAACTTGAGGTACCCTAGCTCTTCCATTTAGTAGTCAGGTACAAACTTTAGGACCAACATCGTCTAGCGTCGTTTCCATGGAATGGAGTAACGAAATATATTTCCTTGGGAGAATGACAATGATCATATTTGATCTTTGATGGTGAACAAAGATCATGCACAAAGGTGACTGCCATCTTTCACCTGGCGACTCCACTGGATGAAAACCTATTAATAAATTTTGTCTCCCATGAAAGGATCCAGGAAATCAAATCCTGAGCCTCATAAAACTCCCAAAGTCAACCTTGATATTAATGGTGAAACAAACAACCCTGATTCAAAGATATAGTTAAGGAAGAATACCATTTCTTAGAGATACCCCTTACCATCCAAAGGTAAGTCCACAACTGAAAAATTTAAATCTATCCAGAACCATAAGTAGCCTGAGGTCGTAATTTTTCAAAATCTCCTGGTCATCAGTGCTCACACATCCCCTGTCTCAAATTCTGCTTCATCATCTCCTCCATGAACCAAACCCACAACTCCTCCTCAGCCTCCGAGTCCAATTCTCCCAAACATGGTTGTCAATAGGATGGAGGCCATCATTACAACCAAGTATGCATCTTTGGTGCTACCCAAGAACTTGAATGCCTTCCCCACAGGTGACTTCATGAAGCATCTTCCAAGTTACAATGGTTAGGGGGATGTAACTACTGAGGAACATTTGGTGGCATTTTATAGTTTTGCAGACAACTTTAACATTGAACATGTAAATGTATGGAAGAGCTTGTTTGTGAAGATTAGTTTGGATAGGGAGGTAAGGAAGTGGCTTCATGGCTTAGCCCATGCTTCTATTACAAGTATTGAGGCATTGGATGAATCTTTTCTAAAACAATGGGGGGAATAGGATAGACTATTTGTATTACATAACTGAGTTTTGGGATTTAAGAAGGAAGAATGGGGAGTTTGTATCAGATTTCACAAAGAGGTTCAACGAAATGTATAACAATATTCCTAATGAGATCAAGCCAATTGAAGCCTCAGCCAATATCACATTTGCAAATTACTTTGATGCATAATTATCTCTTATATTGAGGGAGAGAAGGCCCAAAAAATTATTTTCCATGCAAGAGGAAACTATTGAAGTTGATTCGAATATCCTAGCATCAGAAAAATTAAAGAACAAATCAGATAGGGATAAGAATAAATAGAGGGAAGAGTTGAATTCCTCTTCCAACCCAACAAAATCTGATCCAAAGTTAGAAGAGATGACCAGGACCTTGAAATCCTTAATCTCATATATAGCGAAGATGAAATGGGAATCCAGGAAACCAAATAGGCCATATTAGGATGTTTGAAATAGAAACAAAAATCAATTTAGAAAGTCAAATAATTCTCCTCAAATAATGTATAGAGAGAGGAGAAATGTTGACGATCAAAGAGTTGTACCTCCTTTCTAGAACAATGAGATTGAAGAAATGGATGTTGAGAGTGATGTTCTAGACAATGATGTACTATTCAATGAAATTGATATTTATCCTAGTCACCCAAGATAGAAGGACTATGAAATATCATAGTTGTCAAGTCATTTTGATGATGAGGTGAAGGAGGAGGAAATTTTTCAATGTCAGCCCCAAAATAAGTATTATTTGAGGCCTAGACTAGGGGATCCCAAAGCAATTGACCCTTCTCAGAACAAAAATCAAGATATTCTTACCAAACAAGACCCAAGCAAAGGCACATCAAACAAAACTAATCAGACTCTTCCATCTAAGCCTGTTTCCCCTGAAGTAAAAGAAGAAGATAGACAACCAAACTCTTTCAACATAGAGCATGAGTTGAGAAAAATAAATATCCCTATACCTTTAACAAAATTGTTGAAAAATGAGCCATTCAAGAACTCTATTATGAAGGTGATGAAGCCACCTTTTTTTGCTATGACATCTGATGTAATCAACTTATGGCATGAAAACCCTGCCATTACTGTGGGCCCACACATTGAAGATTGGTCCGATGTTTCTCCACCCTTTTACATATCCTTGAATGTCCATGACAAAATATTTCATAATTTCTTGATGGAATCAGGTGCCTCTCATAAAGTCATCCCTAAATTTGTAATGGAAGAGCTAGGACTAGAGATCACCAAGACCTACCAAGATCTTTACTCCCTTGATTCTAAAAAGGTAAAATTCTTGGGAGTAATTAAAGATTTGGTGGTTTCTATATATCAACTACCCATGAAAAGTGTAGTGATGGATATTGTTGTATCTGGAATTCCCCCCAAATTTGGTATTATTTTGTTCAGGACATGGGCCAAGAAAGTTGGAGGATCCCTGCAGATGGATCTTACATATGAAACCATTCCTATCTTTGGAGGGGAACACGGGAGGTTATATAGAGAGGCCATCTTGGAATATATTGTCAGTGATCATAAAAATCCAGGTAACCATCCAATTTATGTTGTTGAGGATGAAATTGGGTCATCTACTTTCCATATAAATGTTGATGCATCAGAAATATCAGTCAACAAATGCATAAATCAACCACCAACAGATCAAGGGAATGAGGTATGGAAGATGTATTTTGATGGATCATCTTCAAAGGAGAGTTATAGGGCTGGTATAGTCCTTATTTATCCTTCAAAGGAGGCGATTACACTCTCATATAAGATGGAATTTGAAGCAACTAACAACATAGAAGAATATTAAGCCTTGGTGTTGGGATTGAGGGTTGCTAAAGACATGGCCATTGACAGATTGGAAGTCTTTGGTGATTCTGATTTGATCGTCAACCAAGTCAAAGACATTTATCAAGAAAAGAAACAAAGGCTGAAACAATACATAAATGAGGTATGGGACTTGGTGGAAAAATGCTTTCTAGCATTTAATATTTCCTTTGTTCCTAGAGAGGGTAATTAGATGGCATATTCTTTAGCCTTGGCTGACAACACCTTTAAACCTCCTATTGGTCCAAATTTCAAGTATGAAGTGGAGGTTAGGTGTAGGACAACCATACTAGACAATGGCAAGCATTGTAAGGTGTTTAGTGATGACTTGGAGCTCAAAAGGTTCATGTAAATCATTGAAGATTTCTCAAATATATCCATTTATCAGGAGAATGAGGAATATGAAACAAAAACTCAACAAACATCTCATTTTCTGAACAAGGTAGTTGGCCACAACATTGTGGAACTCAGGACAAACCATATCCCAAGAGGTTTAGTGCCACTGGAGAGGTTGTTTGACATCAATGATGTCTCCAGGAAAGCTTCCATGAAAAATCAGTAACAATAAGTAGTGGACTGCAACATTGTGATAGTTGCAAATCCCAAAGTAGTCAAAATATCCAAGGCACTTCCAGAAGAACAAAGAAACAATTATGTCAACCTCATGAAATTTTTTTCTGATATTTTTGCATGGTATTATGAGGACGCAAAGACCTTTGACATTGACATCATTCAACACAATATCCCTCTAAAGGAGAGCTCAAATACATTCAAGAAGAAAATTAGACAATTCAATCCTTTGCTAATATCTATTATTGAAAAATAATTGGAACAAATGCTTTATGCCAAAATCATTGTGCCCTTGAGGTACTCATATTGGGTGGCCAACTTGGTCCCTGTTAGGAAGAAGTGTGGAGAAATATGCTTGTGTGTTGACTTTAGGAACTTGAATAGGTGCTCTCTAAAATACAACTATCCTTTTCCCAAGATGGACCATATTTTGCAAAGGGTAGTAGGTTCCCATAGAATTTCCAAGGTGGATGGATATTTTGGTTATAACCAAATAATAATGCTTGAAGAAGACAAAGAGAAAACAACCTTCACCACCCCATGGGTCACATTCATGTATGACAAAATACCCTTTGGTTTGATGAATGTAGGGTCCACTTTACGGAGGACCATGGAAATTACAATTGTAGGTGAAAAGTACAATTTCATGGTTATATACCCGGATGACATCACCGTCTTCTCCAAATATGATGATGAGCATCTACAACACTTGGAGCATATTTTTCAAAAATGTAGAAGGTATGGAATCTCTTTGAATCCAAGAAGTCCCATTTTTCTATGTTAGAAGGAAAAATCATATGCGACATTATATCAACAGGGGGAGTAAAAATAGACCTAGAGAGAGTTGATGCTATCCAAAAAATTGACATCCCTAGGAATAAGAAGGCCATTCAAGCTTTCATAGGAAAAATATTTTTTTTAAGGTGCTTTGTGCAAAATTTTGTTGAAATCATAAGACGTATTACTAAGATGATGAAGAAAGATGCTAACATAAAATGGTCACAAGAGGCCAAATCATCCTTCTAGAGGATCAAGGAGGATTTGGTTGAAGCCCATGTGCTGGTTAGTCCAGAATATTCCAATTAATTCCTCATTTTCTCCTTTGCCTCTTAGGAAACTATTGCTGCAAAAGAATGAAGAAGGGAATGAACAACCCATTTCCTTCTTTAGTAAAGTTCTCTAGTATGTTGAACTGAAATATGATATATTGGATAATCAAGCCTATGCATTGGTCAAATATTTGAAGGCCTTTAGGGTGTATTATTTTCGGTCTAACATAATAGCCTATGTTCCTAGAAACAATGTGAAGGAAATTATGGTTCATCCATATAATGAAGGGAAGAGGGGCAAGTGGATTTTCAAATCGTTAGAGTATAAACTGCACATAAATCCCACCAATATGATTAAGAGGCAAGTACTTGCAAAATTGTCATCAGATTCAAACTACAAAGCAATGGAATTGCACCATACTTTCACCCAATCGAATGCCTCGATGATGTAGGTTGGAAATGACAACATGCATGTATTTGAGAATTAATATCTTTCACCCTAGTACAAAGATGTCGTGTACTTTTTGGAGCACCTAGAATGTCCACCTGAATTGAAAAAATCAAAGGCTAGGTCTCTTAAATTGAAATTTGTAAAATTTTGCATCATAAACCATAATTTTTATTGGAGAGATCCTACTGGTATTTTGATGAAATGTTTGGATGTAGGTGAGCCTAAATAGGTCATGATATATATGCAAAAAGGGGCTTGTGGAGGACACCAACATTGGAAATATACAACCCTCAAGATTCTGAGGGAAGGATACTATTGACCCACCATCTTCTCTAATGTGTTTTCCACAGTCAGAGCTTGTGACGAATGTCAAAAATTTGTTGGAAAGCATGAATTTCTCTCACTACCCTTAAATCCCATCACTGCTAGTGGTGCCTTTTAGAAATGGGGATTAGAATTTATAGGTGAGATAAACCCACCCTCCAATGGACAACATAAGTGGATTCTCACTGCCACTAATTACTTCACTAAGTGGATTGAATTTGTGCCCACCAGGAATGCTACTGATAAGGTGATCATAAATTTCTTGGAAACAACTATATTTCGTAGGTTTGGTTGGCCCAAGAAGTTAGTAACAAATAATTCCCAAGCATTCAATTCCAAGGCCATGATTCACTTTTGTGGGAGTTACAACATTATCCTAACACATTCTACACCCTATTACCCATAGGGAAACAAGCTAGATGAATCATGAAACAAGACCCTCATAAGGATCATTAATAAAGTGTTGGCTAAAAACAAAAAGTATTGGGACCCTAATCTTAAATATGCCTTGTGGGATGACAGTATCAACACCAAAAAATCATTGGGAACCTCACCATTTCAACTAGTTTATGGGGTAGATGTTGTCTTTCCTACTCAGCTTGGTCTACTAGTCTTAAAATTTTACAAGAATAAGTTGAGGAACCTAATGACATATAGAGAGGAATTTTTCATATTATTGAAGTATATCAGAAGAGATAAGCATTAAATCAGAGGAATGAGGAATACAAGAGAAAAGTCGAGGAAACCTTTGATAGGAAAACCAAAAAGGAAATCTTTCAAGAAGGAGACCTAGTCTTGAGGTGGGATGCCAAGAGGGAGGACAAGCCTAAGAATGGTAATTTCGATAATGTTTGGTTTGGTCCATTCAAAGTGGTCAAGGTTATGGATGATAATACATTTAAAATTTAAAAACCTATATGATATTGATATATTTGGAGGCCCAATTAATAGGTGCTTCCAGAAACATTACTTTGCTTAATGGACTAAAAAGGGTCCATCTTGTACCATAGTTTTTTTTCGTTTGCATTTTGATTTGATAGTTTTGTTTGAATAAAGACTCCATATTTCAATAAATTAACTAGGGTGTGGCTTCATTTTTACGTTCAATATTGAATAAAGATAGAGAGCATGGTTGGAAGACAAAAAAGAGAGGTAAGTTACAACAAGTGGGAGAAAGTTTTGAGAAGTAAGTCACCCGATCTATAGTTCTTAGCACCTCACAAGGAAGTGTTATCCCCAGTTGGAGCCAATTTTGAAACCTAGATCTACACCTCTCCTCTTCCCCTCCTTTAGCCTATACATCTATAAAGTTTGATTTTTTGCTTAGTTTCTTCTCCATGGTTTAATGAGTCGGCTTGAATTGTTCTTACCCTTCTATTGAATTTGCAACATTTGTTTTTTTCTTGGAAGGTTATTGCATGTTCTGATTTGGGTTAATAACATATATCATATTGATTTATCAATATTGAGCTTATAGTAGGTTGACCAAGCCTTTTTAGTGTAGATAAATGTTAATTGCAAGAACATGCATGTTCTTGAAAACAATAGTAAAACACGTTGTTTTAATTATTTAAACCTTCAAAAAATATTTTAAATATTTGAAAATGATTTTTTGGCACCTTCATGTGTATGCATAGTCATATGAAATCAAGTTCATGAAATTTTGTCTCCATATTCATCATTACATAGTTCGTGTTTAGATCGTTCAAGATGCACCTTCAATTCTCATCATCACAACATTACAGGGAATTAGAATCACAGGTGGAAAATTACATCAGAATAAAATTCACATTCGGCTCATTTATTGTAGCAAAGGTGGTCAACACAAAATGGTGTCTCCCTGAGACCGATGAAAACTGAACAAAAAAGAGCCACAGGGGCTTGAGCTATTCGAAGTTGTCCCAGAAATCAAGGATGTTTTTGTCAAAGTAGAATGGTACGACGTCATTTGCGCATTCGAGGGACATCATACAGGTGTGGATCTGTTGTTTTAAAAAATGTTTGACAAGTTCCAAACCCAACTCAGGGACACCTGTATCCACATTATGTAAGATTTCATCGGAGCATCCTGTGCTCTCCTAGCTTGTGAGGAAAGGTGGTTTACGAATGGAAAGTTACCCCCAAAAATTTGTAATAATTTTTTGGTGTCAGAGCACCAAAACCCCTATTGTAGTCAGGGAGTTACCATCACATGGATAAAGGAAGAATCCAAAGGAACCCTCATAGAAGTCCAAAGATACATCACAGGTGAGAGAATATTTTCGATTGTGCATTGTTACCATCTTCAATTTCTCATGCACCTAAGAGAGGATAAATAATTAAATTTACCCTTTTATTTATTCAAGAGTTTAACTAAGATGGTCGGAAGGGTTCAGAGTCACCTTGATTATGCCCACAAAATATTGTATCATCAGGGTTTGATTAAAATACTGGTGCTATTCACTTTGGGTGAAATTAAAATTCCCTTGGACTATTTTATGTAATCTATGGGTTTACAAGAATAACAACAACAACCTGATCCATAAACTTAGGGTGAAAAAGACAAAGAAAATAAATAAGGGAGGGTTTCCCTTGAACCTGGTATCCCACCGAGGGTTTCCCAACAAACAAAAAATAAGAAAAATGCCTCCAAAACAAAGGGTAGCCCATCAATAAAAAATAAGTTAGCAACCCTAATGAAAGAGGAAACGCCTCGAATGCAACTAAGATCTTCCACTACAAAACGAAGAGAAAATGAAGGTGGCAGAGTTTCTAATATGCAACAATAAGCATAGAATACCACACAGGTCCCATTTTCACCCAACCATTTAGAATATGAATAGGTAAATCCCATCATGCAGTAGGGTAAAGTGCCTAAAACAAAAAATGAGAGGGAAAATGAGATCTAAGCAATATAGTCTTGAAATTTTAAAATGAGAATTTATTCCCATGGAAACCTTACTTAAGGAGTCTCCTGAAGCTAAGAAAAACAAGAAAAGGAAAGGGAATCAAGGCCCTAGAATGCCCAGTAATCCCAACAGAAAAACAAAAATTACAACTCAGTTAAGGCTGAATTTCAAGGAACTTTTTAACCCATCATTGAAGGACCCCCAACTAATTGTAATTGAAGATGAAGAAAACTCTAGATTTTCCAACATGGATGAAATGGTAGTCCATGCACTGAAGAAAATGACAGGGGATAAAGAAAAAATGAAATTATGCAAGGGTGACATTTCATGAGTGCAATTTGCAGCTATCAAAACATAGTAGATTCAAGTTTACAACAAGATGCAGGGGAATTTGGCCCATACCTAGAGTAGGATTTTGATGGCATTTCAACAAATGAAAGGTTACCATCCAAGCAATTTTAAGATGGCATCAAACTAGAAATCAAGGTCAAAATATCATAAATTCAGGGGTCTACAAAAGAATCCCTTGGAAGAGGGTCTGAAGCAATTCACAGGTATGAAATGAGATCTATAAAAATAAAAGTGCTAGATGGTCATAATAAATGTTCCATGGATGATGAGTAGAGGTTGAAAGAGAAATGTAAGAAACAAGTTTTAATTAAACCAAAGGAAGAGGCTGATGAAGCTGTAAAGGATAGCCACTAGGTATAAGCATTAAAACAACAAATCCAGACTTTGCAACAACAGAATGAGGAGTTGGAGAGGCAAGATTCTAAGCTGCAAAAGAAGTACCCAAAACTACAAAAAAAACATCAAAAATCTTTCTTCTTCTTGAAGGAGATAATATGAAGTAGACTACTACTGTTGAGGAAGAGTCTGAGGATGATGCCAGCTAATCAAGCTATTTCCCTGTTAGTCTCTAGCCGAAATGAACGTGGGTGCCAATGCATAGTTATTCATTCTCATCTGTCATGGTTATTTTGTTAAGGGTTATTTTACTCCAACATAGACAACAATTATATTTTGCACTTGTAGAAGTCTAGTTGTTCTAGGTTTGAGACATTATTGCCAAAGCATAATAAGTGGTATTTTTCTATGATATGAAACACATTTTTGTTTATATTAATTTAAAGTATGTCATGACTGATGTTTCCACTAATTACTCTCAAGTTAAAGAGGTGTTTCCAAGTTGTAATGAAGGAATGTTAGTCCAGTCATTTTGAAAGTCTAGTTGTTATGCAGAGTTAAACTTTATTTTTGAAAAGGGTCAAAACCCTTTGCAACAATGATAAATGGGCAGATTTTGTATTGTTTGGGGGTTTAGTTTTTAGAAAAATATTCAAGCATCAGAATTGGATGGAACTCCTTTTATGATTGTAAATCTCTCTACCTGGTGAATATAGATATTGATGACAATTGTGTTTTCTTTCTCAAGTCTATATGTGTTTTAATATTATCTTGGATGTAAAATTGTGATGTGTGCAATGTACATTTCCTTTTTCCTTTCAATTATTGTTGTAATTCGTCTTTTTGCTGACATGAAACATGTTAATCAACTATTGATTTAGTAAGAATATTAGTTATTTTGCATCATGTTGGATGATTTGCATCTCGATATTTGTTTAGGTCTTAAAATATCATTTTGAGTCTTAATTCTAACACAACTGGTTACTCATTATTTTGTTGTTGTTTTTTCCTTTGTTTATCTTTCCATATACTCACGTGTTCATCAAAATCTATGTCATTATCTAAGGGGAACCTACAATCATATTGTTTGTCCAGTCCAAAGATATTTCTAATATTGATAAACCTATAAATTAGCTTACCAACAAACTTAATTAATAAAATACAAACCATTCCAAAACTTGAGGTGGTCTATCTTTTCCCTTTAGCAGCTAGGTGCAGACTTTATGACCAACACAAGGGAGAAATATGTGATAGGATAGAACACCAACCATGCTATGTATGAGAGAAACCATGAGGGGGATTATTTTATGCCAAAAACCAGGTTTTGTTCTTGTAGTGTATTTCCTATAGAGGAAAATTGCTCAAGATCTTGTGGTTGGCTACTATGAACACTCAAAACTACAACTGAGAATTCCCAAAGTCTCTAGCTCTGCGATTTCCTTACCAAACATGTGATGGAACCTTGTAGGGAATGGGATAGCCTAAGGGACTACATGGAAGAGAAGGGGATCACATTCCTTGGGTTGTATAGGTTGAGGGGAAAGAGAGCTGGTGGATTGGAATTGTTGTAGGAGTTACAACCTAGGTTTTTGGCTACTATGTGTTGAAAATGGACATCTGAGAGGGCCATTGTTAAGCCCTAATATTGGCTCATTACCCCTTAATTGGGGTATATTAGATTAGTAATGTTATTTTATTTATGTCGTCTTTAGGCCATTAGTTGTAATTTAGATTAGTCATGTTATTTTATTTATGTCGGCTTTAGACCATTAGTTGTAATTATACCTCCTAGTCTCCTATATATACCAAGGAGACATTTTCATTTTGAATCATCTTGTACTTGAACATTTAAGTGGGGTAAAAGGAGGTTGCCCCCTCGAAGAGGCTTATTATCTGAAATTATCTTTGTTTCAAGGCATTGAGTACTTTTCCTAAGGTTTTTACATGCTATATTGATGTTTGGTTCTTAACATATGGTATCAGAGCTCAAGGTCTTGGTGTTTCGCTCCTAAATCTGAGACACAGTGGAATTTTTGATATAACTTTTTTTCTACAACGTTTCAGAAGGAACAACTTGGAGGGTATTTAGAAGACGGATCAAGGTACGTTGGGTTCAAAATTCAGCTCTTGAGGCCTTATACTTTCAGAGATACAGCCTGTCCAAGATAGGGTTCTGGAATCATCCTGAAATGAGTCATTGCGGAATTTTTTCTATACAAACTTTTCTATAACGTTTCAGACCCAAAAATCCAGAGGAAATTTACATAAATTAGTAGTGTATCGGTGGTAAAAAGTTCAGCTTCTGTGTCATCTTAAATTTGTAGATACACCCTGTGTAAGATAGGGTATCTGACTAGCCCTATTGACTAGTCTCAAGAAGGTGTTCCAGGTAAAACAATCATAAATTCTTCCTAGAGTATCCAAATGGAGTGGGACTAGTTGCATTGGATCATGGACAGTCTGTAGTATTTTGGGTGTGAGATTCAGAATTTTATATCAATTATTTTGTGCGGGGCACACTATACAAGTGAGATCTCCTCGAAAGACCAAAAATTGGCAAGTTGTAGGGAAGTTACCGTAAATTCCACTTGGCACATCCAAGTTTGATCAGACCTGTGGCATTGCAGAGAAGAAATATCAAATAAATACATAAGAGAAAGTTTCATACCCAGAAGGGCCAAAAATTGGGATATACAACAAAAGAAATATTGTCTAGCAAAACCACCTCAAAATCAAGGTTCAAAAGTAATACTTGGCCAACATGCCACCCAAAAAGGGAACTTCTACACCAAATAAGCCTCCAGACAATCCTACTTGGACGCTTGATGAAGGTGAAGAAATTTGTAGGGACATAAATGATTTGCAAACGAAGATAGTAACAAAATATGAACTACAAGAGATGGAAGCTAAGTTGGAGGCAAAGATGGATGGTTTAAAAGATGATATCATGGAAGTATTGAAAAATTTCGTAATAGAGAAGACACCTGAAAGTGAAAATGCATCCCGTGAAATTCATGATGAGGACACACAGAAGGTGAATCAAGAATGGAGAAAATCCAACTTTGGGTTGAAGACCAACCACGTTCCTAAGATCGATATGAGGAAGTTTGATGGCAAGGAACCAATCACATGGATACATCAGATGGAACAATTCTTTGATCTCCATAATGTGCCACATACACAAAAGGTACGAATTGCTTCTTTATATTTAGAACCTAATCAATTTGTTTGGTATCGATGTCTTTGTTCTCGCAAATCACTCGTCACTTGGACAATTTTCACGGAAGAAAT
>ML777991.1:670446-719496 GCA_009831015.1 Picea engelmannii | reverse complement strand
GGAATAGATCCATTTCAGAGTATCTCATTAAATGGAGGAAACTACCGGCTGAAGATTCCACTTGGGAAGATGAGTCTTTTATACAGAAGCATCCAGAGTTACTCAAGCGTTGCGGACAACCCTTGTCTCAAGGGGAGGGGCATTTTAAGCCCTAATATTGGCTCATTACCCCTTAATTGGGGCATATTAGATTAGTAATGTTATTTTATTTATGTCGGCTTTAGGCCATTAGTTGTAATTTAGATTAGTCATGTTATTTTATTTATGTCAGCTTTAGGCCATTAGTTGTAATTATACCTCCTAGCCTCCTATATATACCAAGGAGACATTTTCATTTTGAATCATCTTGTAGTTGAACATTTAAGTGGGGTAAAAGGAGGTTGCCCCCTCGAAGAGGCTTATTATCTGAAATTATCTCTATTTCAAGGCGTTGAGTACTTTTCCTAAGGTTTTTCCATGCTATATTGATGTTTGGTTCTTAACAGCCATACCTCCTTTTGTAATCATAACCCATCTCAGTGGTGGCAGTTTTTTCAGAGAAACTGAAAATCAATCCTATGGTTGGGAGGAACGTCCTTCATATGTAACTAGTTGGTTTTCCGATGAGAATATAAGTCTTCTATTATATTTTCTTACGTTTAATTTATGTTGTGTATGTGTTTTTATTTATATGTTGAATGTTGTGTATGGGTTAATGATATGAATTTGTGGATTTTAATGCGTTGTTAGATGCATGAGAATTTATGGGCCTATTTCTATTGTTAAATGTTATTTGCATCAGGGTAGTTTAATTGGTTTAGCAGGATGGGTTTGTTACAATATTTAGAGATTTTGAGCAATATTGAGGGAGTTATGATCATTTCAAATTTTCCACCTGAAAACCCTAGCTGGGAAATGAGATCCAATGAAAAGTGATTTATTTGTTTAAAAGCATAGTTCTATTTTTGGATTATATAAATATATATGTATAATAATTACGAGAAACGATGATGGTCGTACTATTGAATAATTCATAAAAGAAATGAAGTGGGTATGGGGAAAGAATTGAGGATTGTGGGTTAAATATAATTTAATATATGAAGTTTCCATATGGTGGGAGCTTCTTAACTATGAAAAGATGAAGGCACTTTTAGATTAATCATATGAACAAGTAATTTTGGATAGGTGGTATCATGTTGTGAAGAAGGATAGTGAGATACGTGAGGGTTTATTTTCATGTGACAACTTCTTATTACATGTTCTTGTATGTATTAAGTAAGAGAAGGACATTGTTTCTAAAAACCATTGTAGCAAGCATAATTTCATCAATGTTAACATGGATAAAGATTGCAAGTCTCCATAAAGAATATTCAAAGAACACAAGTGGAGGGTGATAATGTTGAAATATTTAAAGACTTGAAGGTTACTATAGAAAAATATGTTTTTCATTATGATTTTCGTGTTATAGATATGGATGAAGTGGATTTTTTTTGGAATATCCTTGGATGGACTTAGTCGGTACAACCATCATAGAGCCATATTAACTCTAGATATATCATGCATCGATAGGGATCGCATGCCTTGAGGTGCAAACCTTTTTTAGAGTGAAAAACTTGAGGAATGTTTTACACCTCGAGGGATTTGATCCCTCTTGATGCATGATAGATCTGGAGTTAAGATGGATCTATGTTGGTTCCATTCATAGGTGTCTTCATCAAATATTTTGGTTATCATCAATATATGTGTGTGTGTGTGTGTGTGTGTGTGTGTGTGTGTGTGTGTGTTTTAGATGAATTTAATGCATTTGAATTTACTAAATATCTTTTTTAATTTAGATATTACTATCAAGAAGAACACTTCAAAAGTTACATAAGGATTAAGGTGAACAATAATAATGTGATAATGTTGAATGATGAAGAAGGTGAATAGTAAGAAAGTAATAATATACCTATGATAACTACATAGCGATCGGTCTCTATATGACTTCTTAAGCTCCTCTTTTACCTACACCTACTATATTTCTCATTTTTTCATATCGATCAAATGGGAAAGGAAGTTGATTGCACGACAATTCAAACCTTTAATTTGATATATATAATATTGTAGTGAAGGTGGTCTCCCAACCTCTAACTCAAGATATATAATTTTGCATGCTTTTGATTTTATTGCATTACATATATCAATGCATTCCATATATGTTAGCATTCTATATATCTTAATATTATAATGGTTTTAATGTGCAAATACTAATAGATGAATCACACCCAAGAAAACAAACTTGTAGACTTGAACTTATAATATGTATTTTGAAATTGATTTTCATTGTGTTATTGTTAAAGTCATTTCACTTATAATTTTCGTTATCTTGGTGTTGAAATTAATGTACGAGATCAATTTCCTTGGTCTCATTTATTTAATTAATGAACTTAATCATTTTTCACTCTATTATTGCTGAAATCAATGCACCATATTGTTTTGTGTTATATTATTGATAAAATCGATAACAATTATTTAAATTGATAACAATTATATTTTTGTGTTATATTATTGATAACAATTATTTAAATTGTTTTTCATTCTATCAACACTAAAATTAATGCATTGTATTGTTTTGCATTACGTGATTATTGAAATCAATGTAACTAATTTCTCTTAAGCATTTTTCATTGTACCATATCTGAAGTAAATGCATCATATTACTTTGTGTTATATCATTACTAAAATTAATGCAAATAACTAATGCCTATGTGTTTTATCATTTCTAAAATCATTTTATTTCCATGATTTCTCTAAATCATTTTTAATTATATCATAACTGACATCAATATACCCTACTATTTTTTGTTATAACATTGATAAAATCAATGAAGGTGCTCAATGTTTGATATTTCATTTCTTCTTCATTTCCATGGTTGGAACATTTCAATAATGTAAGCATCTACCTCCTAAATTTTAAAAGTTTCATTTTAATACCTATAATAAAAACATAGTTATGTATTTTAAGAGTCCTTTCTTCCTCTTCATATTAAATAGTTATTTCAATAATATATTTATCCCAATATACTTCTTGTGATTTTACATTTGAAATTGTTTGAAAACCTATGATATGATACAAAACTGTGGTGATGAAAAAGGATAAGACAATATTTCTAAAAAAATCTATTTACATGAATGAAAAGTAATAATTTATGGAACTGATGAATACTAATAATTATACATAAATGAAAGAGATGTCCAAAAACCTAACTATTGTTTTTTTTATTAGACTCATTAAAAAGTGATATTATATATTTATATGCTACATAATAAACATACAATAGCTCATTCTATCATTGAAGCTAAACAAAAATCAAAATTGAATGAAATTGAATTTCACAAAATAAAAAAGTTAGGAGGCTTATGCGTGTACACAAATTTCTCTGCCACTACCTTGTCATGTATTAAGTCTTATTTTTGACTCTAATAAATCTTGTGTTACATGTTGGAATATTGGTTGTTGTCATTGATGTCAACCCTAGTCATTGGTTTTGGACCGCAAGATTGATGAAGGTATTTGGACATTAAGGACAATGCACATGCAGATAAAACACCCATGGATGGATAGTATGCATCATGTTTTTTTCCGTGGTATGTGGCATGTCACGTGGTTCCTCATGGTTGAGGATAAATAAATTTTTGAAGATGAAAAGGTGAATTGAAGAAGGAAGTACATGTAGGCCCTGAAGATAATTAAAGAAAATAATTACAAAATAAGAAAGTGTCAGGTCGACCCTAATGTTAAAAGGAAGTGACATAAATGGTATAAATAAATATCATTATACATTCATTTGATACACAAGTCGAATTTTAGAGAAAATCAGAAGTAAAGAAGGTTGGATTTCAAGGGAGGATAAAGTCTTTTGGCAATGTGTTTTAAGGTATGTTATTTTTAGGTCATCTTACCATTTTCACTATAACTTTTTTTCTAGAGTGATTCAGATGGTGAAATAGATATGGTACTGAGAATACATATCAAGGTACCCATGGTAAAAGTTCCAGCTCTTGATTTGCTATAATTATGGAGATACACTCTGTGCAAGATATGGTTTTTGACCCGTCCTAAAGCTAGTCAATAAACAGGTGTTTCGGGTAAAACAATTATAACTTCTTCATAGAGAATCCAAATGAAGTGGGACGAATTGCATTGGAAATAATACAAAATCTGGTTTCTTGTGTGTGAGTTTCAGAATCAGATGTTAAATATTGAGCGTGGGGCATTCTATACACGTTCACTCCCCTCAATAAACTAGAATTGAATGAATTCTATCATTCTTTCTATAACTTCTTTTTGGGGAGGATTCAAGGAGTGAAACTTGGAGACGTTTCAGAGAATACATTGAGAAATATTATCTATAGGATTAGAGTATTCCAATAATTGAAGAATTGCAGAAATTGAAGAAGTCTCAAGAATCATTATCAGGTTCTATGTGATGGTTGGTTGATGGTCATGATTTAATGTAAAGTTTAATTATCTCTCATATATTCTTGGGTGTAAGGAAGGGGCAAGGATGGAGAGTTCAAATCTCTCTTGACATTGGAGTATTGTATCTTCCTCTTTGAGTTTTATCCCTCACTTTACATTTGGAAGTTGTAGCTACCTTTGGAAGTCATTACTTCCCTTGAATAATAACTATTGACTATTTCTCATATATTGTGCATGGTGTATTGTGGTGTATTAGTGTAACTCATACTATTGTTCATTTCTCATTAGATATAATTGAATGGTTTAAGTATAAGTTGAAAAGGTTTGTAAATTGTACTTGATACTGATTCACCCCCCTGTTAGTATCAACAATTGGTATCAGAGAAGGTTGCCTTTAGAATAGTTTAGCTACTGGAAGGAAAATCCTGAGCAGAGATGGATGACCATGAGCACATTTCCAATGGGATTCAAATTATGATCGAAGAAATTATGCATATTGGAGTGAAAACTTACCTAATGGATTTGGAAGTAGACATTTGGTACTCAGTTGTAAATGGCTATGTAATCCCAAATAATGCTCCAACCAATCCAAATGAGAATAAGCTTATGAGTTGTAATTCAAAAACCAGACATGTTATTCTAGCAACATTGGCACCAACCATTTCTAGCAAAGTGATGGGATGCAACACTTCTAAAGAGGTATGGGACAAACTCAATAGTATCTACAAAGTTGATCCAAAAGTTAAGTAGGTCAAGCTTCAATGACATAAAGATGAATTTGAAAATTTCAAAATGAATGAAAATGAAGATATTGCAACCTATTTTCTTAGAGTTGATGAAGTTTTTAATTCTATCAAAGGATTAGGTGAAGAGCTCAATGAATCCTTGGTCGTAAAAAAAGTGTTGAGATCACTTCTCTTGAAGTATGATGCTAAGGTGTCCACCATTGAAGAAACTAGGGACTTGACCAAAATGACAATGGATGAATTACATGGGTCACTTATAGCATATGAAATGAGAAAAGGTACAGAAAGTGACCAACCAAACAATGAAGCATCCTTTAAAGCCATAAATAAGACAAAAGACAAGGATAACGACCTTGATGAAGAAATAGAAAACTTCTTAAGAAGGTTCCAGAAGGGAAGTGGAAGATACAAAGGTAAGTCTCCTCTCAAATGATTTAATTGTGGTAGAATAGTACATATTGTTGAAAACTGCTACTATAAAAAGAGAAGTCTCAACAATAAAAAGATATTATACTACAAGGATGATGACATCTCCTCAGATGAGAGTGATAAAGAAGATAATTATGGAGGTGAAGTCCTCTTCATAACCCAAGAAACCCAGGATGATAATCACAAGAATTCTAAAGAAGAATAAATC
The DNA here is from genome assembly GCA_009831015.1 of Picea engelmannii. Taxonomy (NCBI): domain Eukaryota; kingdom Viridiplantae; phylum Streptophyta; class Pinopsida; order Pinales; family Pinaceae; genus Picea; species Picea engelmannii. Next base: position 713,672 of record ML777991.1, on the reverse strand, counting down.
ATTTGTGAAGAAGATTCAGATGAAGAAACCAACCTTGATTCCTTTTGGGGATACAAAGACAATGAAGAGAGTGAACAAGAAGATGATAATCTTGAAAAGTTGAAGCATGTTGAAACTGAAAATAGCAAGCTTAGAAACACAAATATAATACTAAAAGGTGAATTGAGTAGTTGTGAATAAGAGAATTACAATCTTGAAAACACCATTTATAGCTTGAAGGAACAATTAGAAGATTATGAGAAATTGAAAGTAGAATAGGATCACACAAAAGGGGAGCAATCAAAGATCTCCAAATGACAAGACAAGACTAGGATACAATGACAGTTTGAAGAAAACAAAACAAGAGAAGGAAGTTGAAAATGATGAAACCAACACTCCAAAACAAGTTGAGCAACAAGATAGAAGACTAGAATTCATAAGGAATGAGACATTAAGAAGATCCTCTCCCATAAAGTATGAAAGAAATCATTATAAAGGAAACTACAGAACAATAGATTTTGAAGCCAGATGGACCACACCACAAAGAATATCACTTACGCCTAGGTATCAAAATTTCATTATTGGACATTGTTATACTTGTGGAAATTTTGGACACAAGGCAATCAATTGTATAATCAATGAAAGGAATAACTATGCAAGCTACATGAATGGTGAAAATAGTAGATATGGAAATGTTCGTAGACCTGTCAACATAAATTATAATCTATTTGACCCATTAATGGATCAAAATATTGTATGTTACAAGTGCAATAATCTTGGTCACAAAGAACGAGATTGGAGAGAGATGAAGGAAGATAATCGTATGCCAAATGTCTTCATACCAACTACAACATGGAAAAGGAAATAAATTCCACACAATGAAAATTGTCGAATAGAATTGGTCACTAAAGAATGCAAAGAAGAATATTAATGGTTCATAGACAGTGGGTTCTCATCTCATATGACCGAAGATCAAAGAAAATTTGTCAGCTTGAAGAAAAAGGGTGGAAATGTTGCATTTGGAGATGACTCATCTACCAAAATACTTGGAAAAGGAACTGTAAAGCTTGGAAGTGAAAATGTAAAAGTAGGAAAAGTCCTATTGGTTGAATATCTGAAGCATAATCTACTTAGTGTTAGTAAAATGTGTGATCAAGGATACACTCTTACGTTTGACTCACGAAAATGTAAAATCAGAGAAAATAACTCAAGAAGATTGGTTGCAACTGCAACAAGAAGAGCGAACAACATATAAATCCTATACATGAAGAAGAGAGAGAAGACATAAGCCACAAAAAAGGATTCAAAGGAAGAAAAAGTCCCAAAGGCCAAAACTAAGGATGAAGTATTATTGAGTGTCACATGTTCAGGGGGAGCAACCCCAAAGAAGAAGGTTACCTTTTGCGATTAAACTCAAGGGGAAAAGCCCTACCATTTTCCATTGATGTCAAAGGGGGAGAGAAATTGGGATCATGATGATAGGGGGAGAATGACTGTTTCCATCAATGAAAAAGGGGGAGATTGTTGGAAGATTGGTTGTTGTCATTGATGTCAACCCTAGTTATTAGTTTTGGACCACAATATTGATGAAGATATTTCGACATGAAGGAAACTGCACATGTAGATAAATCACCCACGGATGGATAGTATGCATCATGTTGTTTCCATTGGTATGTGGCACGTCACATGGTTCCTCATGGTTGAGGAGAAATGAATTTTTGAAGATGACAAAGTGAATTGAAGAAGGAAGTACATGTAGGCCCTGAAGATAATTAAAGAAAAGAATTATAAAATAAGAAAGTGTCGGGTCGACCCTAATGTTAAAAGGAAGTGACATAAATGGTATAAATAAATATCATTATACATTCATTTGATATACAAGTCAAATTTTAGAGAAAATCAGAAGTAAAGAAGGCTAGATTTTAATGGAGGATGAAGTCTTTTGGTGATGTGTTCTAAGGTATGTTATTTTTAGGTCATCTTACCATTTTCAATATAACGTTTTTTCTAGAATGATTCGGATGGTGAAATTGCTATGGTATTGAGAAGACAGATCAAGGTACCTGTGGTAAAATGTTTAACTCTTTATTTGCTATAATTATGGAAATACACTCTATGGAAGATAGGGTTTTTGACCAGTCCTGAAGCTAGTCAATAAACATGTATTCCAGGTAAAACAATCATAACTTATTCATAGAGAATCCAAATAAAGTGGGACAAATTTAATTTGAAATATTGCGGACTGTTGTTTCCTTTGTGCAAGTTTCAGAATCAGATGTTAAATATTGAGCGCGGGGCATTCTGTACAAGTTCTCTCTCTTGAATAAACCAGAATTGAATAAAGACTACCATTCTTTCTATAACTTATTTTGGGGAGGATTCAAGGAGTGAAACTTGGAGAATTTTCAGAGAATACATTGGGCAATATTATCTATAGGATCAGAGTATTCCAAGAATTGAATAATTGCAAAAATTGAAGAAGTCTCAGAAAGAATTATCAAGTTCTATGTGATGGTTGGCTGATGGTCATGATTTAATGTAAAGTTTTATTATCTCTCATATATTCTTCGGTGGAAGGAAGGGGAAAGGATGGAGAGTTAAAATATCTCTTGATATTGGAGGATTGTATCTTCTTCTTGGAGTTTTATCCCTCCCTTTACATTTGGAAGCTGTAGCTACCTTTGGAAGTCATTACTTCCCTTGAACAATAACTATTGATTATTTCTCATATATTATGCATGTTGTATTGTGGTGTATTAGTGTAACTCTTATACTATTGTTCATTTCTCATTAGATATAATTGAATGGTTTAAGTATAAATTGAAAAGGCTTGTAAATTGTACTTGATATTGATTCACGCCCCTCTCAGTATCAACATTACATCCTGTTGTGGGGTATTCTACCCTATGGACTAACAAGCTAGGGATTTAAACTTGTATGCAGATCATGACCCTTCAAGAATAACTTTTAACCTCCTACCCAAACCTATAACCCTTTTTCTTAGGCAAACATGGGAAGAATCAACTAACCTTTTTATCGACGGTTGAAGTAGATCCTCCTTTGAGCTTTTATCCCCTTGCTGCTACTGCTCCTTCCACAAAGCTTCCTGCAATTCAGACAAAACTACGCATGCATGCTACTGATCTACTAGAGGGTTAGAGATAAAACATAAATCAAATAACATAGATAAGACTCATGTATTTGGGACGGGAAAAGCATATTTTTCATTAGTTTCAATATGAATCACTTACAATGATGTCTGAGACCGGCCACCGTTCCTCGATCCTGATCCTGGGCTCCTCCTCTTCTTTTGTCCTCCAACTGTTGTTGCTTGAATTTATCTTAAAGCTTGAGGCAAGGCTAAAGGGTTGGGACAAAACAGACTTGGCAATTTGGCAGAGTTTCTTTGCTATGATTTTTCCTCTTTTGAATAGTACCCCTACCCCTCCTTTTATAGGCTAGGAGGAGCTAGGGTTTTTGGTGAACTCTCGGCCATGCATGGCTGGGAGTTCCAGTTAACTGACAAAAAGCTCTTCGTCCCAGCGGAAACTTTCCTGATTTTTTGCTTTGTTAGGTAAACGCGGGCTGTAGTGGGCCAACCAGCGTTCACACGCATGCTTCAGAAGGCCTGCCAGCGTCCCAATGCGCCCAATGATAGGTTAGGGCACGGGTTACTTGATTTAGGAGGTTTTTGAAGAGTTTGTTCAGCATGGCTTAGGCAAGGAAAGGAAATGAGTAGGCCTGATGCCAGGTAAGCAGGGATAGTGCAATTTAGGGTTATAACACATCCTCGACCACCAAGCCAGGCCATGCTACACTATAAAATGATTTTATACCAATTTCTAATGTCCCCAACCATAAACCCACCTCTGTCGGGTAACGTTACAATATTAGTTGTATCTTTTCTTTTCTTCTCTAATACCAATTCATGACATCCCTGACCTTAAACCAACAGTCCAGGCAATGCCACCGAATAAATTTCATGCTCTGATACCACATATATTTATATACATATCTATATAATGAAATTTAAATAGTTATAACAGTCTGTTCGTACACTTATTCATGAAGAAACAATATTAAAACATGCATGCAATATATGTAAACAATTCTCATAACATTGTAACTTGATTTCAAGATACACATCATACATAGAACAAATATTTGGTACTTATATTTTAATAGATGACCACTAACTACATGAATACCTCCCACAAAACTCCCATCCTTAGACCACGCTGCTCATCATGCTTAGAAGTTGGTCACCCCCAAGCTAGGACTAAGCTCCACTAGGCAAAGGATTCCTAGGATTGGCAAGGACAACAATACAGTCACATAGATCAATCAGAAGGATTTTATCCTAGGATCCAACTCACACTAACAACCTAGAGCCTCTCATTCCCCACATGCCTACCAAACCCCAAGAAGTGTGTCCCTTCTCTGCTCAACAGTCCTTTGGTTGCCCCACTTCCCTTCCAGGGCTTGAACAATAGGCCGAAAAGGAATTCTAAAAGCACCACAGTTGTCATTGGGATCCCTCTGGGAAAATCACTTCCCTCAACAACCTCTCTCACCTAGAGAGAGTTTCTTACAGGCCTAACAACTTTCTTCTTCAGTCCATGGGCCTGAAAACCTGCCTCTTCAAACTCACAAGCCTGGCAACCTACTTCTTCAATCCAGCTCCTAAGTCAATTCAAGTAAGGGTAATGGTAACAGTAAAGTTCAATATAGAACAAATGATGGTAGGAAGACATGCTCATTCAAGGAACTGCATTGGCAACAACAGAAAAGATGTTAAGGCACAATACAGGCTCAGGCAAAGTACAGGTGCACTGTGCTTCACAAGAAAAGGATGAGATAGGTCAAAATGCTTGCAAGTTCCAGAGGTTCATGAATTATGTAGAGATCGATGATGGAGAGCATGGCTCAGTGCGTGAATCAATGAGGAGTATAGTAGACTTGTGAGAAGGGAGACGATCGCGAGAATGGTGAGGGAACTCCCCAATAAGGTGACTTTCCCACTTAAAACTGCATTCCCCCAGGTTGACACATGCCTTCCTGAAGCTACATGAGCTCCACTTAACAATTGTCCCCTTTCCCCAAGAACTTAGGACAACAAATATTATGTCAAACCTTATTTTTTAGGAAATAATAATATAATAGTATCCCTTTAGAGGTATGCCCTCTAGCTTAGCCCCTATTCCTAGACACTTAGCCCCTTCGCTTAGCCTACCTAATGGAGCTTAGTCCCCCATAAATATTTCTTCACGGTAGATCTACATGTAGCGATGTAATTTTATTAATGATATGAGTGTTTACATAAGAACAAATAGGCTCACTGGCCTTAATCATTTGGGATCTTTGGCCTAATAAACACATAACACTTCCATCTTATAAACACTTGGCTCACCAACCTATAAAAATAATTACAATTCAGAAGAGGATCAACCTTGGGGTGTTACAATCCCTTCCCCTTATTTCTACACTGTCCTCAGTGCAACTTATTTACACAACAACAAGAAGATTTCCAAAATATTCAAAAAGATATGGGTACTTTGCCTGCATAGCATCTTCATGCTCCCATGTTGTGTCCTCAATACCGTACTAGGTCCAATGGACGTTTACAATCCCTATGGCTCGATTCCAAAGCTGCTTGATTTTCCACTCTAGTATATGCACCGGATGCACCTGAAAAGTGCTTTCTTGCTCCACCTGAATCACATTTCAATCAATAACATGATTAGCATTAGGTATATATTTATTAAGCAATGAGACATGAAATACATTATGTATAAACATAGATGCAGGAAACACAAGCATATAAGTTATTGTACCAATCCTCTATAGGATTTCAAATGTCCCACAATATCTGGCTTCCAACTAGGAATAGTTTCCCATCTTCGGGGAACTTTTGTTGGCTTTCACCTTCAAGAAAACACAATCCCCTACTTTAAGTTCCTTGTGAGTTTTGTTCTTATCAAAATAGATTATCTACCTGTCTCGGGAAGCCTTCAAATTCTACTTAATCTTCAACATTTTCTCTTCCATTTCCTTGAGCAAATCTGGCCCAACCACTTCCCTATCAGCTGTGTTGTCCCAACTAACTAGGGTGTTGCATATTTTTCCATAAAGTGCTTCAAACAAGATCATCTTCAGTGATGATTGATACCCATTGTTGTAGACAAATTCTACCAAGTGTATATAGTCTTCCCATTTAGAGGGCATGTCCATCACATACATCCTTATCATATCCTCTAACACTTGGTTCATCCTTTCTATTTTCCCATCAGACTCAGGATGATAGGTTGTGTTGAAGTTCATATTTGTTCTGAACCCTTTTAATAACCCCTTCCAAAACTTTGAGGTAAACTTTGGGTCTCTGTCAGATATAATTGTCTTGGGTATGTTGTGAAAGCGTGCTACTTCCCTCATATAAATATAAACAACATTGGTTGCCTTGTGATTAGTATTCAATGGGATAAAATGGATAGCTTTAGTAAGCTTGTCCACTACCACCATGATTGCATCATGTTTCTTGCTTATTCTAGGCAATTTTGTGATGAAATCCATTATTACAACTTCCCATTTCCACTCAGGAATGGGTAATGTCTGTAGTAACCCAGCTAGGTGTCTATGCTCAACCTTGACCCTTTGACATTCCGAGGATTTAGCTATGTACTCAGAAATCTTCCTCTTCATGCTTGGCCAATAATATTGGCTCTTGATTGTTGAAACATTTTTTGATATCTTGGGTGTCCCGCATAAGGTACATTGTGAATTTCTTTTTTAAATCGCACTCCTCAATTTAGGAGAATTGGGTACATAAACTCTGTTTCTATATAAGATAATTCCACCAATTCCCAATTCATAATCTTCAACTTTTTGTTGTATTTTACCTTGCTACAATTTTGTTACCAATTCCTTGTATTGCAAATATGATTTTGCAGCCTCCAAAATTATGTTTTTCAAATCTGATTGGTACATGCAAATGGTTGTAGAATGCAACTCATGCACTCTTCTACTAAGTGCATCAACCACTTTTTTCTCTTTCCCATTGATATGCTTTATATCAAAGTCATATTAACATAGGAATTCGAACCATGTACTCTACCTAGCATTCAATGTAGGATAATAAAACAAATACTTCAGACCATTATGGTCTATCCTCAAATCAAACCTCTTTCCCATGAGGTAGTGCCTCCACTTATTCAAAGCGTGCACAATGGCTGCCAAATCCAAATCATGAGTGGCATAGAGCCTTTCATGCTCTTTCAATTTCCTAGATTCAAAGCCTATCAGGAACCCATTTTGACTGAGGACTCCACCTAGTCCTTCTTTGCATGCATAAGTGCAAACCAAAAAATATTCATTCAGATTTGTAATCTTCAAAATTGGAGCACTCGTTAACAACTTCTTTAATTGTTGGAAGCTCATTTCACATTTTTTTGTCCATTGAAACTTTACCGCTTTTATTTGCAAGGAGGTGATTGGGTGAGCAATCCTCGAGAATCCTGCAATGAATATCCTATAGTAGCCAACTAGACCCATGAATGATATGACTGATGTCACATTCTTAGGTTTTGTCCACCCTTTAATGGCCTCAATATTTTCAGGGTCCACTGTTATCCGTTCTAAAGATATAATATGCCCCAAATAGTGAATTATGTTTTGAAAAAATGAGCACTTGCTCAATTCGACATATAGCTGATACCCTCTTAAAACTTTCAAAACCATCCTAAAATGATGGTCATGCTCTTCTTATGACTTGGAATATACAAGGATGTCATCTAAAAGGACAATGACAAACTTTCCTAAATATTCTCGGAAAAAACCATTAATTAAGCACATGAAAGAAACTCATGCATTTGATAACCCAAATGGCACCACTGTGAGCTCATAATGACCATACCTTGTCCTAAAGGTGGTCTTGATGATGTCTTCCTCTTTAATCCTTACCTGATGGTATCCTGACCTGAGATCTATGTTCAAAAATATCCTTGCATCCTTCAACTGATCGAAGAGATCATCAATCCTTGGTAGAGGATACTTGTTCTTTATTGTCACTTTGTTAAACTATCTAAAATTGATGCACAATCTCAATGTACCCTATTTCTTCTTCATGAAAAATACTCGGGTACCCCAATGTGACACACTTGGGCATATATACCCCTTCTTCATAAGTTCGTCAAGCTACATTTGGAGCTCCTTCAGCTCTGGTGTACTCATTCTGTAAGGAGTCTTTGACATTGGAGATGCTCCAGGCATCAGATTTATAGAGAAATCGATATCTCTCTTTGGGGGTAGTCCTGGTACCTCCTTGAACACATCTTCAAAATCTTCCAGGACTACATGATCCTCCAGATTTGGCACCTTATTCTTAGGTGCTTCTTTCATATGAGCTACAAATATTTGGCATCCCTTCCTGTAACACTTTAGATGCATTGCTGAAATTTCTTAGACATTAAATTCCCTGGGAATTACCTGCACTTTCGTCAGTTTCCCTTCCTCATCCAAGCAAGTAAATTCCTTTTTATGATAGCCTAGGATAGAATGATGTTGGTCCAACCAATCCATCCCAATTAGACAGTCATATGAACCTAATGGAAATATGTTCAAATATGCCCATGTGCTCATACCATTCATTTCCATAAGACATGACTTAACCATCTCATTAAATTTTGTTTTGGCTCCACTAGCCAGCTACACCAACCAAGAGTTTATGTGCTTGTTTCTTGGAAAATGAAAACTTTCCACCATCTCAGGGTCTATAGAACTATGAATATATCCTGAATCAATTAAAATAGTAATGGTTTGGTTGTTGATCATACCTTCCACTTCAATCATATGTCACTGATACTCTTCTTGCTTGTTGTCTAGGGATGCATAGATCCTAGGTACACTTTTGCCCATGTCCTCCACTATTTCAACTCATTGAACATTGTGACCAACTCTCACTTTTTCACTTTTGTGAGGACAATGTCTAAACATATGATCTCCTTTACAGACACAACATTGAATAGGTGGTTGCCTTGGCCTTTGACCCCCTCCCTCAATCATTCTGGGTTCTCTAGAAGTTGGTTGTCCCTGAGGATTATTTCTGAAGAATGGTGGCTTAGTTCCCTTATTCCTCTTATCCATCTTGAATTTCTTCTTATCTTCCCAGTCTTTTTGGAAAGTTGACCTTTCTTTTTGCTGATCATATAGGAACTTATCTCGCCTTCTCATCTCCTCCAATGTTTTGGGATCATCATATTGTATTTTTTCACTGATGGATGATGGAAACCCACTCAGATATATCTTAATATTAATTGACTCATCCTTGATGAAAGAAACATACTTCAACAATTCTAAAAACCTTCTTTCATATTCATCTATTTTCATACTCCCAAGATTGAGTTCAAAGAACTCTTTCATTTTCTTGTCATAGTATCTCTTAGTCAAATATTTATTTTCAAAATACTTCTTGAATTCCCTCCAAGTAACATTTTTCTCTTTAATGTGTTGCACCTGAAAAAGATGATCCCACCACATGGATGCCTTTCCTTTGAGTTTATAGATGGAAATCCTTCCTTCTGAATAAAAAGAATAATTATGCAATTGAAAATACTTTCTCATGCCCAACAACCATGTCTGCACATATTCATCCTTTTTGTGCTCACCATCAGATGTAGGAGGCTTGATTTTGTTCATTTCCCCTCGTAGCTCATCCACCCCAGACCTCTTATGCTTCCTGATAGAGGATGGACTTGATTTGTTGTGTGCTCTCTTATTGGAATGCCTCGGGGAGTGACTATGATGTCTGCTAACACTTCTTGTTCTTTTTTTCTCTTCAGGAAACCCATGACTTCCTGATTTTCTTAAGCCACTCTCCTTATCCAATTTATTTTCTATTATTTTCAGACTCTGCATCAGCTTCATGTTGAATTCTTCCTATTGCTCCTTGTCTCTCTTAAGCCTTTCGTTATCAACCTGGTAAATTTGGACATCTTTTTGCAAATTTTTGATTTCATCATGCTCACTTGTTTATCTATCTCTTCTCCATCCCCAATGGAGTTCCTTCCTTCAATTACCAAATGGACATTCATTCCTCTAGATTCATTCTCTGAACTTAAATAATCCTATGCCTCCTCCATTTCTTTGCACCGTGGAACAATTCGGTTCAGTTCTGTCAATTGTTAACTCAACAAAATGTGCAGTCAACCAAATTTTTCTCAGCCTATCATAATTTAATATTTTAACAGAATAAACCAATCTGATTCCAGAAAAACAATATCAGATTCCATTTTTTGTGGGTCTTGGTTGATCAAGAACCCCTCAGGATTCTATCTCGAAGACCAACTCTTTTCTTCAACAATTTTTGGACACTAGCCCCTTTTTATTCATCCCTTGGTTTTGCATGTGACCATGGCTGTCACCCAGTGCTAATGATTTGGGCACTTATCCGGAGCCTTGATACTTCGAGGATGCAGAGCTTCAGAGGTTTCCCTTTTTTCGCATGTCCCAAACATCACAAAACAATGAACTGTTAAACACACGAAGAACGGTGGATCTGCGGTCCACATTGGTTTCTTGGATCTATGGTGGATAGGAGCTTCAAGGACTCTAGGTTTCAGTGGTTTCCAAAGAATGTTCCAACAAGTATCCCAGAGTGTCCACGACTTCCCAACATCCAACGAATTCCCAAAATCCAATGACTGATACTCACTATGGAAGTCCTAGCTTTGGGGCTCTGAGACTTCAGAGCTTTGAGGCCTTGGGACTTTGAAGGATTTTACATCTACATACCCCAAAACTCTTGAAGCGTTAATCTCTGAATACCTCAACATCACCCTTGGTGACGTCATTATGTCACATTAGTTCAGCGCTATGAAACCTCAGATATTTCTTCCTCTCGTTCTATCACGAACCATTTCTTCCAAAATTTCAAGTCTCCAGACTTCATGATCTGGATCCACGTGTCCACTGTGACAATTAGGGGCCCCACCATCCATGCTCAAGAGGAGGGCCACGTGGAAAAATATTATAAGCAGACATGTGTCCCAATTAGATGGGTGACATGTGTCACATTCTAACTGGCATTTCAATCTTCCAAAGGTTTTGAACTCACTGACACATGGAACACATCCCATGTGTCCATGTCATTTCAAGTGATGCCATCAAGCCATGTCACTTCAAAAATTTGGGCCTCAAAAGTTTTTATAGTTGCACACTCCACTTCTCTCGAATACTGAACTCTCGAACAAGTTGATCCGTTCTTGGTCAAATCCAATGGTAAACTCGCCCCCCCCCAAATCTATAGTGTAGATCATCTTCAAGATTTCATAACTTTAGGATTCGACCCCTTTTCTCTTATAACCCATAAATGTTTCCAAAGTCACAAAGTCCGAATGACTTGGAGGTTAACCTACATGCACTATTCTCCAGATCTGATGGTTGTGAAGGATCCTCCTTCTCCCATACAAATGATACGACCCAATCACCATGGATATTGTGTTTCTTTCTATGTGGTCATTTCTTAAACAGTTACACCTCATGTGCTTCTGAACACAGTCCAAGTGTTCTCTCAACGCCCTTCTAGCACTCTGCACATCAAAATTCTCTAGACCTTTTACTCCAAATTCCTCGTTCGTGGCCCATCAAGGTTGAGTTTTGAAACCATGGGCTCTGAACTTGAATTTTTTCCATTTCGACAACAATCCTTTTTCGAAACTTTTTCTTCAACTTCTACTGACATCCCCCATCTAGGCTCAGTGTTGAAACCTTGGCTATGATACCAATTTGTAACGTCCCCAGCCACCAACAAGTTGGTAAACATCACTTTTGAATGTCTCTGTCTTCTCTGATACCAATTTGTAATGTCCCCAGCCACCAACAAGTTGGTAAACGTCACTTTTGAATGTCTCTGTCTTCTTTGATACCAATTTGTAACGTCCCCGACCATCAACCCACCTCTTTTGGGTAATGCTACAATGTCGTCTGTATCTTTTCTCTTCTTCTCTGATACCAATTCGTGACATCCCCAGCCTTAAACCAACAGGTCAGGCCATGCCACTGAATAACTTTCATACTATGATACCACATATATTTATATACATATGTATGTAATGAAATTTAAACATTTATGGCACTATGTTCATACATTTATTCATGCGGAAACAATATTCAAACATGCATGCAATATATACAACCAATTCTCATAACATTGTAACTTGATTTCAAGATACACATCATATAAAGAATAGATCTTTTGTAATTATCTTTTAATAGATGACCACCAAATACATGTAGACCTCCCATGAACCTCCTTTCCTTAGACCACGCTGCTCATCATGCTCAGTAGTGGGTCAGCCCCAAGCTAGGTCTAAACTCCACTAGGTAAGGGATTCCTAGGCTTGGCAAGGAAAACAAGATGGTTGCACAGATCAACCAGAAGGATTTTTTCCCAGGAGCCATCTCACACTAACAACCTGCATCCTCTCATTCCCCACATTCCTATCCCACCCTAGGAAGTGTGCCCCTTATCTTCTCAACAGTCCTTTGGCTGCCCCACTTCCCTTGGAGGGCTTCAACAGTAGGTCGAACATGAATTCTTAGAGCACCATAGATGTTGCTGGGATCCCTCTGGGAAAATAACTTCTCCCAACAACCTCTCTCACTTGGAGAGAGTTTCTTATAGTTCTGACAACCTATTTCTTCAGCCCACAGGCCTGACAACTCACCTCTTCAAACCCATAGGCATGACAACCTACTTCTTTAGTCCAGCTCCTAAGTCAATTCAAGTAAGGGTGATGGAAACAACAAAGATCGGTATAGAACAGATGATGGCAGCAAGCCATTCTTAGTCAAGGAACTGTGTTGGCAGCAACAACAAAACCGTTAAGGCACAATACAGACTCAGGCAAAGTACAAGTGCAGTGTTCTTCACAGGAAAACTAAGAGATGGCTCAAAAAAATGCCTGCAGGTTCCAGAGGTGTGTGAATGATGCAAAGTTTGACGATGGAGAGGATGGCTCAGTGCCTGAATCAATGGGGAGTATTTCAGACTTTCGAGAAGGGAGATAGTCATGAGAATGGTGAGGGAACCCCCCAATGATATGACTTTCCCACTTAAAATTGCATGCACCCAGGTTGACACATGTATTCCTGAAGATGCATGAGCTCCACTTAACATTCGTTCCCTTTCCCTAGGAACTTAGGACAACACAAATTATGTCAAACCTTAGCCTTTTGGAAATAATACTATAATATTATCCCTTTAGAGGTAATCCCTCTATCTTAGCCCCTATTCCTAGACACTTAGGCCCTTCCCTTACCCTACCTAATGGAAATTAGTCCCACATAACTCTTTATTCGTGGTCTATCTACATGCATCGATGTAATTTTATTAATGATATGAGTGCTTACATAAGAAACAATAAGCTTACTAGCCTTAAGCATATGGGATCTGTAGCCTAATAAACACATAAGTCTTCCATCTTATAAGCACTTGGCTCACCAGCCTATAAACATAATTATAAGTCAGTAGGGGATCAGCCTTGGGGTGTTACACCTTGGGAAACTATAGGATAGTTCTTTATAACTAAGAATAACATCCCCAAAAATTCCCATTGAAACATTATGTGAAATTGTCATAGCTTTCTCTTTACTTCCTTTGTAGTTTGAAAAAAATTACGTAATGGCTGGAAGGTTGGTTCTCTAACATAAGTTTGATATTAATCCAGGTTTAATATTAATCTTAATAATTATTTAGGAATACTATTGAAATTAGATTGTAATAATTATTCAAAATATTATTGAATCAATTTACTTATTTCTTTTTTTGTGATTTTAATAGTTTTCATAATTAGTAGCACTTTTAAATTTTTAAGGATATATCAATATAATAAATATTGTAAAAATATGTTGAAATGGTTATGTGAACTTGCCATAGCTTTGTCTCTACTTATTTTGTAGTTTGAAAAATATTACATAAAGGTTGTAAGGATGATCCTCTAACATATGTTTAGAAATTTTAAAACCTAACATCTTTGGATAGGATGTCTACTGATGACATTGTGAAATATGCCTTTCACTCCTTCATCACCTTCCATTGTTATTTTGTGTACTCTCCATATTTTCCTATATATGATCTACAAGTAAAGAGGATAAACACTAGAACAAATGTGACATTTGTCCATTTGTTAAATTTAAACAGCTACAAGAGCCATTTTCCAAGATGATGACATAAGACCCTAGATGAGATCTAGGGCCCCCAGTGCACTTCTGGGGTTCTTGTTCTGGGACCAGGAAGTTAGAGCCATGGAAAAATCCCCTAGTGTATTTTCGGGGTTCTTGGTCAAGGACCAAGTAGTTTGATGATGTAAGTCCCTAGATGTGTTCTAGGGCCCTTGGATGTATTCGAGGGAATCTTTGCTCGGTGCTTGGATCGATCCTTGGTTGTGTACCTTGGCGAATAAGACCTTAGTGGTGATATAGGGCCCCCAGATGTGTTCTAGGGTATTCTAGTCTAGGACTAGGTGGTTCCTGTTTAAATTCCAATACGATATGACGTGTGATCTTCTCCTCTCCCATTTTTTGGCACAGGGGCAGACCCATGGTTCAACGCTAAAAAAACACACCAAAAAAAACCTAACTAAAAGCCCTTTAGGAAACCCCTATGAAGCAGATTAAGTCTCACCCGAGGTAGAGGCAAGGGTGGTTGCAGGAATCAAATGTATGCAACCTTAGGTGGGACACCGATATGTGCTTCTAACACTTAACAGATCACTTAGTAGTAAACATTCATCAACATTCAATTCTTGGTAACAACACAGACACACCCTAATTACAGAGCATCACAGTATCCAACCAGATCTAGCATCTAAGAGATCTTAGCATGACGAAACAAATCAGGTCTTAACAGATTCAACACTAATAATGTATATATCAGTCATATCTAACATCCATGGTATTAATCACTAAGCATCAACAGATCATTCATCTATGTTAAATCACTAATACCATTAACATATAAGCACATAAACACATTGCACAAACCAGAGAAACACAACATATAAGTGGTTCACCCCCCTTGGGGCTACATCCACCAACTCTTCTTTTATTCTATTATCTTTTTTTAATCAGTTACATGCATAGAGCCTAAAAAACCCTACTCCGCATAGGATAGGAGATCTGTGTGCACCTTGCCAGATCCTCCTTCCTCGAGCTAGGTTATAGCGCTAAGACTTCTATAGTCACTTGCACTCAACTCTGCAAGCTTCACACAGTATGCACAGAGAACTTACAATCCTTTGATCACATAGATTGATCACTAGCACTTAGCACATTGGCCTAACATCACATAGATGCCCCTCCTTACATTGCCTAGACATCTATTTATACTTTAAAAAATAGGCCTAAACATGGGTAAACCCATGGGCCAACATCCCATACCCATTACATAATCCAAAACCCCAAAACAGACCCAAGAAGGGGCTGAGATCCTACGATCTCTGCTTCATTTTTCACTCCACCTTTGACAGGTTGTCGAAGTCCCAAAATAGGTCAAACTTGACGAAGGATCTCCCAAAACTTGGTCAAGGTCCAACAATCCCCCAACACTCACCTGTGACTCATCTCGAGTCACTCTAATCTGGGTAGTTATTCCTCGAAAGCATTGATCTTGGCTCGAGATGCTTCGACTTGTTTTTGTTCCATGGCCTCCTATTCAACGAACTCTTGGATGTCTTCCTCGTTCATGGGTCCTTCTAGGAGTTGTTCTGCTGCAACAGCAAATTGCTCTAGTTCTTCTCCTCAGCCTTCGATCTTTGTGAATAGTTGGTAAGCCTCATCCTGTACAGGTTGGATTCTTTGAGTCACTTTCATGAGTTTTCTATGAACGGTGTGAACTTGTTGTTGGGCAATGCACTGCTCTTGGGATCATTTCACTCTTTGCACAGCTGACAGGGGCTTCAACTGTGCCTGTAATGTTTCTGCTTGTTGCTTCTCCTCTTGGAGCTGCGACTCCAGTTCCTTTAGTTCTGCATTCTCAGTGAGTTTCTCATAAGTTTGGGCACTATGGTCACTAAGTTTCTTTCATTTCATGGAAAAACATTTTATTCTCTCGACTGTGCTGCGGGCAGTCACTTCTCTTTTATCTTTGATATCCTACGGAGTGTTGAGCACTGTGAGGAGCTCTAAATATGCTATTCTTTGTTATAGATGCTAGATGGTTTTCACGAGCTACTCTACTTGATGGTCAACCCAATATTCTTGCTGTGGCTCTAAGCCTGACATAGAGAGAAGTGCTATGTTGACTGCTTCTTTTACCTTGAGTTGACCTCGGAGCAACTGTTCCTTTTCTTGCTACATTTTTTCTTTCTCCTCATCAAACTTTGTCTGGAGAGAAATATTCTCCTTCTTTGCAACTCAACTTTGTTCTACAAGTACTCCATGTACTTTAACGACTTGAAACGGGAAAGAAGCCTTCATTAACTCAGTTCTTTCCGTTATGGCATGGTCCTAAGAGTCTGGTGGCAAGATATCTAACCATTAATGCCTTTCTTCCCATTCGGGGCATTAATTGAATGATTATACTATCTCTAATGGTTGTATTTCTTCGTCATGGCGAAGTACCATGTGATGTTGTTTTGGTATTCCGGTGAAGCTCCAATTTTGTAAATTTTCCTTCTGTAAAGTTCCCTCGGGAACCTTCTGTAATTTTTCAATCTTAGCTGTCTTCTTACTTAGTTTTCTAGCCTTGTTTCCGGTGGGATTCATCTCAAAATTCCTTTTTTCATTTCGATTCTTATCTTCTTTTGGCATAGTTACTTTGCGTTGTTGATATTCTTTCCTAAGATTCAAGGGTGATACTTCTTCTTTATCTGGAATAGGTACTTCAATCTTCTGTGGGTCTTCTAGTGTTCTTGCAACTTCGACATCCGAGTCTCTAGTGTTAAATAACTTCGATATGTTCTTTTGTTCTTCAATCAAGTGTGTGATCCTTCTAGTCATGAAATGTTTTTCTCTTGCTTCTTTTGTTCTAAGGCTTATTTTTCTTCCCTTCTGGCCTGATCTCTTTCAATCCAATGTGTTTTGAGCAACATATTAAATGGAGCGCTATCCTCAATAAATTTAACAACTTTGATTTCTTCCTCTGTCAATATTCCCTTGGCATTCATAGATATCTGGGTAATCTTTCCACATAGGTTTATCAACTTTCCTTTGAATAGTCCTATTCCTCCTAATGAAGGAATCATAGAAGGCCTTCCTTTATCTCCCCAAATTCTTTCTGTCGTGATATTCACCCGTTTTTCCTCATCCAGAACATAGTCAATCTCGAAGTCTCCTATTCTTACTTCAATGCATTCTTTTTCTTTGAAGACCTCTGATAAACTAATATATCAGTGATCATTCAAGGTTTCTTTCATCTGTAACAATACTTTCTCTGATTCTTTCTGGAGTTCTTCCATAATCGTAGTTTTTGGATATGCCTTAGGGTTTTCTTATCTCATGTTCATTCCTTCAAGCTTAGAAATCATTCTAGGGAAATCCAATACTTCACGGTCCATAGCTTTGAAACAAAGACACCTATGTCTTCTCCCAGGGCATTCCTTAGCAAAATATATTGGTTTTTTGCAACTGTAATAGAGGGTTAATCCTCTCTTTCTTTTAAATCATCCCCAACCTTTCCTGTAATGCATGCTAAGATCATGGTAGCTAATCTGCAAACATTTCTTTCTAGGATCCTGCATCCACTTGTTAGTCCAAACATTCTTTCTATGCACAGGTATAACATATTTTTCACTATTCTTATCAGCCCTACTCATATCAAATCTTCTTTCTTCTATCATTGTCCTAGATTTCAAGCTGGGATAAATTTTATCAAACATACCTTGATCCATACTTTTAGAAACAAAAATTTCCACTAATCTTACTTCTAAAGAAACTTTTCAATATTCTTACCTTTATCAAAGAACAAACCATTCAAATATTACCCCTTTTCTTTAGATCAGACTTCTTTTCTTTAGCATAGATCTTCACAACCTGAGTAGAGTACTACACACTAGGGCGATAGATATACACACAGAGATTTCACAATTTCAGGTCGGATCTTCGCACAAATCTTCTCTTTCCTTAGTTCCCAATAGTCCATGAGACCTAGGAGTTGTTAAGAAGAAGGACATGATCACATCAGTGACATTCATCTTATGTTGGGATGATAAAATATTATAAGTTATCATGAGACTTATGTGGACATCGTGCCATTAAAGAAGACACCTTTGACTTTGCCTCATTTCCTCCCCTTTCTTGGGCCATGTCCTTTTGAATGTCTATTGTGGTGTTGGTATTTTCTAGTCACTTTCATTTGTTGAATTTTAAATTAATATTTTTATTAATTAAAATATTAATTATATATATATATATATTAATTGGTTTTTAATTAACCCTAAAAGGTAGGGTTAATTTATTTAACCCTAAACCTCTTCCTAAACTATAAAATGACCCTTACCCCTAACTCTCTCATTCATTCCTCCAAACTCAGTACCCCTGGTCTGAATTTTTCCACGACTACTCTTCTTCAGTTTGGTATTTTTGGGTGCAGCCTCCTTGGAGTTTCTTGTCTTGTTGTTTGAGGTGCAACCTCCTTGGTTTTTCTCCCTCTTGCTGGTTGGGATCCTTCTTTCTTTTGTTTTGGTCTCCTCTTGTTGTGTTAAGGTGGTGCGACCCTCTCTCTTGCTTGTTAAGGTTTCATATCCCCCTCCTATCTCTTCTCTAGGCTATCGTTGATTCCTCTTAGTCTTCCACTGCCTCCTAGCCTTCGCTTAGCTCCTCTTTAGGTTGTCACTGATGTCTCTTCCTACTACCACTGGTGTCTCTTGTTTGTTTCCACTGTATACCATATTTTTAGTTGTAGGGCTTGATGAGACAACCCTAAGTTTTCCACCTAATTTTTGTAGCATTCTAGTACATTTTGGACAACTTTTGTTTGGGTTGTTATGGGTTTTCTTTCAACCTCTAATTTTGTCTTTGGGGTTTTTATATCAGCCCTACTTATACTTATTGGTATTTGAGTTCTTCTTGGAAAATTTTTCCACATAGATCATGATGAGATCTACCCTTGAGGGTTTGATCCATGACCATTATATCTTTTTTTGAGCATAGAGAAAAGAGGAAAACAACAAGAATCCAAGGTAAATATATTCTTTGTTTTGATCTAGGTAATGTTCAACTTTTTATTTTCTAATTATCAGATCTGTTTAAGTTAATGTTCAGAATAGTTTTTGTATTGATAATGATGAGATCTATTCATGTTCAGATTTAGTTTAGAATTGTTTTCTATATGTTCAAATCCATTGCATTATTTATGTGTTTGATCTACTTTAGAAATTTTGATTTGACTGTTGATCTATATCTACTGTATTGAATAAATTTAAAAGAATATTTATGTTCTATTTTTCCCTTAAATTCTAACATGGTTTCAGATCTTAGGGTGTGAAAAGAGCTCAATTGTGTTAGACTTTTGAGCCTTCATAGATCCGCATCTAATGGTTTGTTTTGCATATCAACAATAATATTGTTTTAAGGTAGATCTTGTTTTCAATATGGCTTCTTCTTTAGTTAAAGTAGAAGATAGGTTTGAAGTGGCTTCAAACTTCAGTGCTTGGAAGGCTAGGGTGTTTAATATCCTAAAATAAGGTGAGTTGGATGAGCTCGTTACTAGGGTGATAGAAGAACCTACTTCAAATACAGGAAGCGAAGCATATAAGAAGAGGGACGCCAAAGTCAAGAGGGTCATCTTTGACTCATTTAAGGACAACATGATTCCTCTTATTTCTAAGGAATGCTTTGATTTCCTATAAAATATATATGAAAAGAAGGCCCCAACTCAGAAGAGGATATTGAAGAAAAAACTACATACATTAAAGATATGAAAGAATGAACCTATCTCTTCCTTCTTTTGAAAAATTTCTCAAACAAGAGATGGACTTACAAAAATTGGAGTTGCAGTGGATGATGATGAACTTGTACAAACAATATTAGATGGTCTTCCTGACTCATGGGAGACATTTTTCTCATCAGTCAACAAAAGATAAGTTCAATCCAACTTCGATATATTATGGCATGATTTCATGGACGAAGAGGGTAGACATAAAAGAAGGAATGAATCCTCAATGGTGAAAGACCATGCTATTTCAGTCAAAGCTAAGAGATAGAAGAAGTTTCCTCAACACAAAGGTAAAGGTAATAAATCTCAAGGTAAGCACTCTCAATTTAACTCTCATTTATCTAAAATAAGATTCTTTAACTGTAAGAAGCTAGGTCATTATGAAAAAGACTGTAGGAACCCTCCTTCACAACAGAAGCAATGAGGCAAGTTCCATGCTTTAGTTGAAACTGAGGAAGAAGAGCCTCAAAGAAGAAGAACTAGAGTTGCTACTAAAGAACAAGAACAATGTAGAGAAAGTTATCTTGTTTCATCTCTCTCCAGTACTGTCATCAAGTCGGAAGAATTTTGGTTAGTGGATAGCAGGGCCTCCAAACACATGATATGATTCAAACATAACCTTGTGAACTATCGAGATAAGAAGTTCAATGTGAAGGTAGAAATGGGTGATGATGACACCTATGAAATCAAAGGATTTGGATCAACATATTTTCAGCTTCAGATAGGCAATGTATTTTATATTGAATAAATTCTTTATGTTCCTAGATTAAATAAAAATATTATCTCAGTTGCAGTTCTAGAAAGCAAAGGGTATTCAATAGCCTTCTCCAAAGTGAAGGCTCTTATGTGGCCTTCAAATGAAAGTATGAGCTCATTCATGACAATCAACACTCAAGAGGATGGAATTTACAGTCATTGGTTAAGTTATTCAAGCATTAGCTCATGAAATGATCAACCCCTATGAATTATGGCACAAATGGTTTGGACATCTCAACTATAATGCTCTCCCAGGTTTGCAAAAGATGGTAATAGGTATGCCTGTTTTTTCTTTTGACCATGATAGTATTTGTAGAGGTTGTGCTCTTGCTAAAAATACAAAGAAAGATTAACCTCAAAGTAATAGAAAAACTAATGATATATTAGATCTTATTCATTATGATCTTTGTGGATCTATGACTACTCTATCAATGAATGGTTGTGTTTATTATATCATTTTTATTGATGATTTTTCTTGTAAAATTTGGATTTATTTATTGAAAACCAAAGATGAATCTTTCAGTAAATTTCAAGATTTCAAGAATCTTGTTGAGAATCAGACAGGTAGACACATTTGCGTTTTTAGAACAAGTAATGGAAAATACTTTGACTCCCACGAGTATGATGATCTCTATTGGACTTCCCGAATTAAGAGGGAGTTGATTATGCCTTATAATACTCAGCAAAATGGGGTTGCAAAAATAAAGAACAGGACAATTTGTGAAGCATCCAGAGCCATGATGCATGATCATAATCTTCCGTTGTCTCTTTGGGCTGAAGCTGCAAGCACTGTAGTCTATATTCATAACTAGTGTCCTCATGAATCCTTAGAAGAGAAAACTCCAGAAGAAGTCTTCAAAGGTAATAATCCTTCAGTTGATGATTTGAGAATCTTTGATAGTCCTTTTTACATTCATGTACCAAAAGAAAAGAGGGCTAAGTTAGAGCCCTCTGGAAAGAAAGGCACTTTTGTGGGATATAGTGAGACCTCAAAAGCATATAGAATCTATGTACTAGGGAAAACATTCATGGAGGGCATTAGAGATGTGACCTTCCATGAGGAATAAACCTTTCATTGTTCCAGAGAAGTTCCATGTGATATAAAGGAGTAGGAAGCTCCATCTCTAGAACCTTTATATTCACAACTTCCAGATGAGTAGAGGGAGGAGGACAAAGAGCCCTCAGTGGATCCCATAAGGGATTCTATTGAGTTTCCCTTAGAGAAAACTGCTGTCAAAAGGAATCCATCTTGGTGCCATGCAATTTTAAAGGAGGCATAAAAGAATGAAAAACCTAAAGGTACCTTTAGAGAAAGCAAGAAACCAGCTAAATACGTAGGTATGATATCTCAGTTGAATCTTGTGATTGACTCATAACCTTCCAATTTTGAAGAGGCTACCAAAAATAAAGTGTGGAAGGATGCCATGATAGAAGAGTGCGATTCAATATTGAAGAATTATGTATATTGAGTGGTCCTAATACCTCAAGGAGAATTAGTAGTAACCTCTAAATGGATTTACAAAATAAAGCATGCAATAGATGGCAATGTGGAAAAATTCAAAGCTAGATTTTTGGATCGTGGCTTGTCTCAGAAAGAATGAATTGACTATGACAATATATTTTCTCATGTTTCTAGGTATACCGATATCAAAATCATCATCTCTCTTGCTTCAATGTTTTATTGGAAACTTCACCAAATGGATGTTAAGATTGCCTTTCTTAATGGTGAAGTTGAGGAATAAGTTTATATTGAGCAGCCACAGGGTTTCTTGATCCATGGGAAAGAATCCCATGTATGAAATCTCAAGAAATCCTTGTATGGATTGAAACAAGATCTGAGATCTTGGTATGGAAGTATTGATTGTTTTCTTCGGAGTCTTGGATTCTCCAAGAGTATAGTAGATCCTAATATTTATATAAATATTTTGAAGTATCATCTTGTTATATTGGTTTTATATGTGGATGAATTGTTCCTTAATGGAGAGGAACATATAATAGCTCAGAATAAGAGGGATTTATTAACATATTTCAAATGAACGACTTGGGTCTTATGCATTACTTTCTTGGCTTAGAGGTGTAGCAGAAACCCGATGAGATCTTTCTCTCACAAAGAAAGTATGCAATTGATGTGCTTCGTAGATTTGGGATGTTGGACTGTAAGTCCATGACCACACCTATGATTTCTAACCTGAAAAAGTTACATGATCAAGCTACAGGTTCAGATCTAGAAGACCCTAATGTATATCGTCAGATTATTGGGTCCTTGATGTATCTAGTATATACCATACTAGACATTTGTTACGCAGTTAATGCCCTCAACTAGTTCATGTGTGAACCAAAACATATTCATATGGTTGTTGTTAAGAATATTCTCATATATGTCCTGGGGAATTTATCCTATGGGATCAGATACACTTCCATTGGAGGTGTAATGAATCATGGATATATAGATTCAGATAGGATGGGTAGTACAGTGGACCAAGAGAGAACTTATGGATATTTTTTTAGTTTGGGTTCATCTATGATCTCCTTCTCTAGCCAGAAACAAGGCTCCATAGCCCAAATCACTATGGAGGCATAGTATATTTTTTCAAGTGCTTCCAGCAGAGATGCAGTGTGGCTTAGAAATCTTCTCTCATATTTGTTCAGTGTTGAGATGGAACCCACAGTAATTCACTGTTATAACCAAAGCTATATAAATCTCTTCAAGAATCATGTGTTTCATGATATATAGAAAGACATTGAGATGAGATATCACTATGTTCAGGACATGGTGCAAAATAACAGTCTCAGTATTCAGTATGTTCCGACGATGGAACAAACTGCAAATATTTTGACCAAGCCTCTGTCATTGACAAAATTTGTGTACTTTTGAGACAAGCTTGGTGTTGCTAAGAATGACTCCCTTGCTGAGAGGGAGTGTTATATCATTTTTAAAATCGATATAACTACTTGATTATTTAAATCATTTTTCATTCTATCATCATGAACTACATGGAGAAATCTATTTCACAAATTTGGATCTCCATTCAGGGTATCATCATATTAGAATGAAGGAAGCAGATATCCCAAAAAAAACATTCCAAACTCATGAAGGCCATTATGAATTTTTGGTCATCCCTTTTGGAGTTACGAATGCACCTTCCACATTCCAAGGGTCGATGAATTCCATTTTTAGTCCCTTCCTTCAAAAAATTTTGTTAGTATTTTTTGATGATATACTAATCTATAGAAAGTATTGGGAGGATCATGTGCACCATGTTGACAAGGTGCTAAAACTACTAAAGGAGAAACAACTATATTCCAAGCCATCCAAATGTTTTTTTGGGGTGAAGGAGGTAGACTATTTGGGTCATATTGTATCTCATGAAGGTGTCAAGGTAGACCCTACAAATATGAAGGACATGATGGATTGGCTGATTCCCAAAACATTGAAGAATCTTAGAGGATTTTTGGGTTTGACAGATTACTACAACAAGTTTGTTCGGAACTATGGAAGAATAGAAACACCTTTAATGAAATTAACTATGAAGGATGCATTTTTATGGACTAGAGAGGTGACTCAAGATTTTGAACAACTTAAAGAGGCGATGTGAAAAGCTCCTATCTTAACCACACCAGACTTCACAAAAAAGTTTATTTTGGAATGTGATGCCTCGGGAAATGGCATTGGTGTTGTTATAATGCAAGAAGGAATGCCCCTTTCTTTTGAAAGTCAACCACTCAAGGGAAAGGACTTACACAAACCTATTTATGAGAAGGAAATGATGGAAATACTACATGAATTGAAGAAATGGTGCCCTTACCTAATAGGTAGGAACTTCAAGGTAAAAACAGATCATGACAGTCTTAAATACTTCTTGGAACAAATACTCTCTTCATAAGAACAACAAAAATGGGTGACCAAGATGTTGGGTTATGATTTTGAAATCATTTATAAAAAAGGGAAGAAAAATGTTATGGCAGATGCACTCTCAAGAAAGGATGAAGATGTTGAGGCCTTTCTTTGTGATATCGTGATCATCCAACCCAATTGGATAATACAAGCGAGGGATGAATGGAAGAATGATGAAAATGTGTGGAATAACATTCAAAGGTTGCAACAAGATTCTAGTGCATAAGATACATTTACATGGAAAAATTATTCACTATGGTACAAAGATCGCTTATATTTATGTAAGAACTCCCAACTCAAACAAAAGTTACTATTGGAATTGCACACCTCTCCGGTAGGAGGGCACTCGATATTTTTGAAAACCTACCATAGGGTCAGGAAGGAATTTCTTTGGGATGACCTTAAAGCTGAGGTTCAAAGGTTTGTGGAAGAATGTTTGGTTTTCCAACTAAGAAAGGTGGAAAAAATTAATACCCCAGGTCTCTTACAATCATTAGCCATCCCAAGTCAGCGTTGGGAGGAGGTTTCCATGGATTTCATAATAGGGTTACCAAAGTCTAAAGGAAAGAGTGTCATCATGGTGATTGTTGATATATTGACCAAGTACACACACTTTTGTTCTCTCTCTCATCCTTTCAAATCCAGTACAGTTGCCACCGCATTCATGGAGACAGTTCAAAATATACATGGAATCCCAAATATTATTGTAAGTGACAGAGATCCCATCTTCATTGGACATTTTTGGACATAATTATTTTCTTGTTTGGGTACTCAATTGGCTCATAGCTCATCCTATCATCCTCAATCTGATGGAAAAACCAAGATAGTGAACAAATGTATGGAAGGATACCTTCATTGATTTGTCTCTAATAAACAAACAAAATGGTTCAAATGGTTATCCTTGGTAGAATGGTGGTATAACACTTCCTTTCATACTGCAATAAAAATGACACCATTTATGGAACTCTATGGATACCAACTACCTTTCATCACTTCTTCTCTAAAATAAAAATATAAGGTTCAAGAAGTGGTAGATCACATTGAGCATCAATAACAAGTTCTCCAACTCTTAAAGAACAACCTGACCATGGCACAAAATCGCATGAAACAATAAGAAGATCAACATTGTAGTGAAAGAAGTTTTGACGTAGGGGATTGGGTATTTTTAAGACTACAACCATAAAAACAGATGTCCCTCAAGCAATCTAAGAAGGATAATAAATCATCACCAAAGTACTATGGCCCTTATAATGTGTTACAAAATATTGGTACTATGGCCCTTATAAGGTGTTGCAAAATATTGGTACTATGGCCCTTATAAGGTGTTGCAAAAGATTGGTACTATGGCATAGAAATTGAAGTTACCCACATCTTCACGAGTACACTGAATTTTCCATGTTTCATACTTAAAGAAGGTTATAGGTGAAAAGATCCCAGTTCAAACTATATTTCCTTAACTTGACGAGGAAGGAAAAATCATATTGGAGCCTCAAGCTATCAATGACACAAGAATTCGCCAACTGAGGAATAGATCCATTTCAGAGTATCTCATTAAGTGGAGGAAACTACCCACTGAATATTCCACTTGGGAAGATGAGTCTTTTATATAGAATCATCCACAATTAATCAAGCAATGTGGAAAAAACTTGTCCCAAGGGGGGGGGGGGGGGGGGCATGTTAAGACCTAAATAGTGGAACATTACCCCTTAATTGGGGCATATTACATTAGTAATGTTATTTTATTTATGTCGTCTTGGGTCAATTAGTTGTATTGTACCTCCTATTCTACTATAAATACCAAGGAGACATTTTCATTTGGAATCATATTGTATTTGGAAATTATGTGGTGTATTAGGAGGTTCCCCCCTCGAAGAGGCTTATTATCTGGAATTCTATCTTTTTCAAGGCATTGAGTACTTATTCTAAGGTTTTTTTATGCTATTTTGATATTTGGTTCTTAACATCGAGTTATTATTCTTTTTTTACTATGCATTGACCCATACCTAGGAACTGTTGTTAGACTTCATAGTATGGATGTGGTAGCCAAAGCGACAATGATTTTTGTACATGGGTGAGATCTATGGATTATCACATATATTGACATTTATTTTATTACTGGGCTCTTGTTTCGAGGGGTGGATTTGGAGGAGAAACCATGGCTACTGACTGGGGTGACTTTGGGGGAACTGGCGAGACGATACTACTCGGGGGGTGTATGTATGAGTGGGGGTTTGATCGACATCAACTTGATTAAATCACTTGAGGTACAAGTTTTTTGTGTGATGGTGGTCAAGATCTATAGGTCACTAGGGACGCAGTGCATTTTTGGTGTGCATATGGTGATTGTAGAGAAGACCATGAATGGCTGGATGTTTTCTTGCACCTTCTTGATGCATGCTTGTATGATGGCACAACCCAACCAGTGTATGGTGGCTAGAGGTGGCGAGTTATCCTTTGGCTAAGTTTTGTGTTCCTTCATGTTTGACAGGGTGGTTTTACTATGACCTTAGGCTAATTCGGAGCCAGTGGCAGTGTAGGATCCACGATTAATGAGGTGGGAAGAGATTCTACCCCAATAGGGGGGAGTGGTCACAGGTCAATATTTTACCCCTACATTCTAGTGGGTCTAATGGAATATTCCTCAAGTGTTCTATAACTTCATGTATTACAGGATGGATCTTCGATGCCATTAAGGCATGTGCCCTCCACCTAGGGAGGACTGGGATGACCAAGGTGCGTGTATGATATTTTTTTATTTATGATTTTCCATTGAGTTTATATATGGGTATATTACTGGTATTGATACACCTTTTTTGGTTTGGTCATGTATATGTGGGAGCTGATGGTCGTGAGGATGATTGTTTGGGGGGGTTGGATGACGAGGAGGAAGAGGAGGGGAAGCCCAGGAGGTGTCATCAATTTTATGATCTAGTAGTAGACTTGCCACATGTAGTGGGGGTAGGACCGACACATGTAGAGGGAGAAGGACTAGAAAGGGCTGGGGAAATGTTGGGATGGGGTTGTAGGAATGGGACATGGAGGAGACTAGGAGGAGCCTCGAGGGTGTCTTGGATGGATTTCTCGAGGAGTTGTGGCTTCAGATATGGGATGAGGGTATACTGGAGTTGTGAATTGGTGGGGACCCATGATGGAAATCAGTGATTCGATGGGATACAGTTGCAGATGCAACAATGATGGGTGGATTCCTGTTGTGGATATTCTTCCCGGTGATGATCCACAAGTTGGTGGGGTTGTACTGCAACTAGGGTCACCCTAGGTTGTAGGACAATCATATACATGATGGGCTTGATTTTGTATTATGTAGGAGTCATTGGAACTCCCCTATTTTGTATAGATATGATGAGAAGGCCTAACCATGGAGCTAAGGCATGTATGTACTAATTTTTTATATCAAACACAAGAGCGATCTATATATATGAGTAGACCATTTGTGTGTATGTATTTGATGTATGTTTTTGCTTTAGTTGTTGATGAATGAATGAAATATGTATGTTAACGTGATAAATGCCAATCTATTACTTGATTAGCTATGTTATCTGCCATTTGGTTTTGGTTTCTATAAATATGAGCAAATGTGATGGTCTCAAAATTTTGTATCAAAAGTTTGACTTGTAGGTACTTACGATATAGGCATGGATCACAGACACGATACATGTTGTTGAGTTGATGGAAGATGAGCCGAGAATCTAAGAGAATTCTAAGGTGACGAATATGAAGGTAGCTAGCCTCAGAGAGGAGACTAATGACAAAAACATATTCAACTTAATTATTGGTGGCAGGGTCGAGGCATATACTGCTAGAGTGGAGCAACACATGGTTTGGGGTGTAAATGGCCCAAGTTATCAAAGAAAGATTTTTTGTCTAGCAGCTAGCCCCATTCACATACCCGATGTGCTAAGTGAATGAAGAATTCATCTGTTCACACAAGGACATGGGATTAGGCTCACATAATGAGAGAGCTAAAAAAACCTAGGAAAGCAATTAAATCCTAAGGTAAAATTGTTAAACTCAGTGGTAGAATTTCTTCAAGTATAACTCATTGACTGGGTCCTTGAGGGTAGCACCTCTGGGGTGGCCTAAGATGTAGGTTCCCTTAGTAAGGAAATGATGAATGAAATAGGGTCCTTGCCATAGGGATTCAAATTTTCCATGGCTGAGAGTATCGTGGGCGATATCATAGGACGACACAAGGTCCCCTTCAGTAAATGATAGAAGGTTAAATTCGAGGTAAAAGGTGGCTTTGGTCCACTTTCTGGCAGATTTATTGTTCTGTAAGGATTCTCGTTGATCTTCATCAAGTGATCGTTGTTCAAGTGGCAGTGTGTTGGGAAAGAGATCGATCGCAATGAACTAGTTTTTGTTCGGAACTGTAATATCCCTAGGTAGAACCCCAATTGTAAATATAAATACAAATGTACATAAGTTGGTGTGCTAATTTGATATCATTTTGGTATGCACATTTCATGGCCTAGTGTGCGCATGTACTATGTAGTAAAATGAGGAAGTGTGCACATTCTAGGATACCGCACGCAGCATATTAAGTGTGCACGATGTAGAGTCCAGGGAGCCTTATGTATCTGATATGTTTTATAGGCTGGTGAGCCAGTATTATAGGCTAGGATGCTTATGTTTTGATTAGGCCAGAGAGCCTAGATGTTAAAGGCCAGTGTGCCTATTTTTGTACATGTCTCATATTTAATATAAAATACATCACTGCGCACAGACTGACCAAGATAAAAGAGATGGGGGACTAAACTCCACTAGTCAGGGAAAGGGTGGGGCGTAAAAGTTAAGGAAAAGGGATAAGCTAGGGAGATTAATCCAAAAAGGAATATTATATTAATATTTCTTAAAGTATAAAGTATGGATAATTATGTTATCCTAAGTTCTAAGTTGAGTCCAAGTGGGCCAAAGTAGCTTCCAACATGACAAGTGTCAAGTTGGGGGCATGCATACATATTGTTGGACTTATTTCATTTCTGTGATCTTTCCCATCATTCTTACCATCATATTTTCCCTGATTCATCCATCACTGAGATATACAGTCAATCATCTGGGAGGATTGGCATCCATTGAGCTATCATTTATATCTTCATGACTTTACCTGAACCTATATCTAGAGCCTTATGTTGGGTAACTATTAGCTTGGGAGTGGGATTGAAGAAGCGGGTTGTCAGGCCCATGGGATATTGAAGAAGTGGGTTGTCAGGCCCGTGGTATATTGAAGAGGCGGGTTTTCAGGCCTGTGAGCAATTCTTTGGGTGATATAATTGTTGGGGATTGATTTCCCGAAGGTGATGAACTATAGCTGTAGGACGTTGAGACTTCCTATCCGACCTATCGCTGAAGCCCTGGAAGGGAAGTGGGGCAGCCGAGGGATTCTTTAGCAAATAAGGGGCACACTTCCTTGGGTGGGACATGCATGTGGGGAATGAGGGGTTGTACGTTGTTAGTTGAGTGAGCACCTGAGACTGAGTCTTTCCTGTTGTTCATGAGCCTTTAGACTAGTTAGGAACCCCTTTACCCAGGTGGATTTTAGTCCCATCTCGGGGGTGACTCACAGTTGAGAGTGATAAATAGTGTGGTCTAAGGTTGGGAGGTTTGTGGAAGGTCTGTACGCAATTGGTGATATTCTCACAAAGATAAGTGTCAATTGTGTGATTAATTTACATGCTGCATTGTTATTCACGTGTTTTTTTTATGGGTTTATCCTATGCATGAATATAACAATTTGTATGCTTATGGGTATTGCATGTATATGTTTACTGTTATTTCAGTGTGAATTCATGCATTTACATAGCGTATTTGTATGTTCACATTTTATATATATTAAGCTTCCACAAGAGTTCTGTGTGTGCATATGTTTTAATGGCATGCAATTGGAAAAATATGTATGTGGCATAGCTCAGTTGGATCCTGAGTATGCTATAGTATGTTCCACAAGGAGAGAATGAAAGTGTTCTCTGTTGTAGAGTGTCTCGACACAGAGATGGTCGGGAACATCAAAAATTTGTATTTGATCATGAAAGAGTGCTCTGAAGTAGGCATTTCCTAGCCTGTGGGTGGCTAGGTGCGTTACAAATTGGTATCAGTGCTTCAGTTTCAACACTGAGCCTGAATGGGTCGGACAATTCGAGTTAAGGAAAAATTTCACAGAGATTGTATTTCGAAATGGACAAATTTCGAGTTACATAGCGTCTAGCTACAATATGGTACTGAAATTGGGAAAAAGCCCCAATTTCGGTTGGTAAATTCATGGGGAAATGGAGAAATTTGGCCAAATGGTGAGATATTATTGTTTTAATATTTGTTCTAGAAAATTTGAACTTGGAATTGGTCAAGTTTGAAGTTACAGTGAAGCCCTGACAGTTGGAGCGAGATTAGTAAATAAAATTCTCAACTCGGGAATTGATTTCGGGGAAATTCGTTCCAGAAATATCAACTTACAACGATATATTGTTACATAGTTTGAACTTGTGTTATTGAAGTGAAATTTAACGAATTTCATAGTTGTAGAATGTTTATGGTGAATTGGAGAAAAGCCTCAATTTCTGCAGCGAAATTCACGAGGTTTCGATGTGCATCTAGGTGAATGTGCACAGGTGGGCGCATTAAAAATGAATGATGCGCAGTGAAAAACTTGTGATAGGTAAAATTAGGCACAGTGGTAAAGGTATTGGCGGGCCAATGCACGCATTAAATTTTGGTGTTGTACAGGAAAATATGGTGTGAGGGTGCACGCGAAAAATTTGATGCTACGTGGAAAAATATTGGTGTGCAGTTGCGCACACTAAAGTTAACATTGCGCGGTGTGCACACACATAGTAATGGTGCACATTGTGTGTGAAGTATTTCAAATAACAGAGGATTTTGGTGGGTGTATGCACAGTATGAGTATAAGTTGTCTCACGACAGTGTAATAAATGGTGTGTGCAAATTATAGTGCGCAGTGGATATTGGAACAAAAACCAAGACCACAAAATGTCAAGGTATGAATCTTGGTGCAGCCATAATGTCTTGGGAAGTCACTACAGGAAGTCCTCTTATGTCAGTCAAGTATTCAATGGAATATGGGCAGAGGAATAGATCATGTAGTGAATGAAGTATTGAACACTCCCAAAGAATCCAATATACAAAGTAAGCAATGCATGGGAGTAAGAACTACTATAAAAAAGAATTGATTATCATAATGATAGTAATCGGATAAAGAAAGAGGATTAATGCATATATGGATAATAAGTGCATCATATCTATGGATTATCTATGAAATTATATTAATGCTTCCCTTATAGTTAGCAGAGTGCATAGTGGAAGCATGGTATGAAGGGCATTATTTATGGCATGATAGAATTGGAATGCGCAAGGCAAGTTGAAATCATATTGGTCAAGACAAGGGAAAGTAATAGACAACAAGCAAATCCAAGTACTGATATGATTAGTTAAGGAAAGGATAAATCAAGTACCTTAAGAAGGAAGTTGGTGTTAACTGTCCTAGGTTACTTAGAAAACATGACTAGAAATAGAATTGGGTCATGTAGGAGTTGGATAAGAGGGATCTGAAAAAAAAATGGATATTGAAGATCCAAAGTCTATAAGGAAAAAATATCGGAATCATAATTCATCCAAGTATGAGTTGGGATAGATGGATCCAAGAAATAAATAAAATTTGAAGATTATTATCATCTTAGTATTTGGATGGAAAAACAAAGACAACCAAGATTGTTTTCGCTAAGAAGGTGCTCATATAAAAAATAATCATGCACAATAATTATAGTGAAGAGCATTTGAAGGTTCAGGAATCCAGGAGAATGGAAGACTTATGGGATAAACAAGGAAACGTGATGCAGGAAGAATGAAGATCCTGCAATTACTGTAGCAACAAGTATTTTATGGCTTGTTGGTACAGCCAAAGGGTGATAATACTTGCATGTTTGCAAGTGTTGTTAATAATGTTGCTGCACATGGATGGAAGCAAGATAACATTGGAATATTGAATTATAAGGCTGATAAGGAAGAATAAGAGATCCTATTGTCATCAACTGATTAGGTGACATTAAAATTGTTTAATGGAAGTCCTGCAGATAAGTATATCTCTTTTGGAAATCATGTTGTATAATTTCCAAAGGGAAATCCAGGTAAGAATTTCCCAAAATTGGGATGTTATTACGTTGTATGGTGTTGTTTAAGTGCATTGATAGGATTAAGTTACCACTAGGTATGGTAAAGGCCAGAGGCCTGTTATAGTTATCAAATCTTTTTATCTTTTGAATGCACACACTGACATAGTATCATGTCATGTTAATTTGGTTATGAGACAATAACCGCAGAAAGGAAAAGATAAGAACATGTTATAGGAATGATGCTAAGAAATCTAGTCATGTATGAGACCAGGATAGGGTTGGATATGGCAAGTTATGGTTATAGAAAGGTTATGTGCCACAAAAATACCCAATGAGCTTCCTACTTTAAATAAAAATTGGATTGTAACCTTTTTTCTAACACTAATAAACACTACAAAATTGTATTCTTGGTGTAGTGTTCAGGTCAAAAAGGAAGGCATCCAAGTAATGGTGAAGACAATGGGAAGTGTGTGGATATGGGTCAAGACATTGGCCAGATTTCCAATTTATGGATGGTGAGATGCATGCCTTAGATAAGGCTCATTCTGAAAGTCAATGTAAAAGTGCATTGACTAATTAGGCATTGAGAGTTGCACTCATGCCTGGTAAGTGACAGAGTTGCACTCATATATGATGGAATTGTATACTTAAATGCATTTTTGCTGAATGCATTTTGTGAGTGCATGTATATATGCTTTTTCATGAAAATAATTATACTAATGTTTGAAATGTTGCTGAGTCATGAAGTTAAGAACATTTCAGGAACTAGTAAACATTGCAACAAGAAAGTTGCAAGTGAGGTGGTCACAGGAATAGTGACTACATAAAACTTC
The DNA here is from genome assembly GCA_009831015.1 of Picea engelmannii. NCBI lineage: Eukaryota > Viridiplantae > Streptophyta > Pinopsida > Pinales > Pinaceae > Picea > Picea engelmannii. The sequence continues at coordinate 680,141 of ML777991.1, read as the reverse complement.
TGTTCAGAAAATTGAAGAAATGAACTTACTGTTATTAATTATGAATAGAATGATGAGTCATTCTATTTGGTTGAATTGTTTGGTAATTGCGATTGAATTTATAGGTGTAGGAAATTCTAAGAATCATTGCATAAGGTGACGTGCATGATGAATTATGATATACAGAAAATACTAACAATTTGTTGGTTTTATGCAATATAAATAGAATTTCATATTTGGGAAAAGTCGAATTCCTTATGAAATTAATTTGATTTATAAAATGGAATTTTTATAATGCTCTCTCATGATAAATGCATGTGTATGATGCAGATGAAATGATAATGATTTAAGTGGGAACTCCTGGAGCCACGGTGCTCTGAGACTTCCTGTTCAGCCTGTACCGGAGCCCTGGAAAGGAAGTTCAGCATCTAATGAATTGTTGGACAGTGAAGGTGCATACTACCTTGGGTTGTACAGGCATGTGGGGAGGAGAGACCATTGGTTGGAGTGTTGTTGAGGTTTGGTACCTTGGCCTAGACTACATGGATATTGATTGTGGGTCATGGTTATGCTGGGAAGCCACTGTCTTGAGGGAGTCATATCCCATGCTTGGGAATGGTATGTCATTGAGACTTTATCAGCAGTGAGATATAAGTCTCGATGGAACGTCATGGATCTACAACCAGTTTTTGCTTCAATGAAGTTTAATTGAAGCATGTAATAAGGAACAATGAGCTGAATTATTTCCTGAAGTATCTCTATGGAATAGGGAAATTGACTTCAAGTTGCAGTATGAATACCAGAATTGGTGCTGGAAAGTAGAGCACCAGATGGGTAACAATCTTTCAATAGATAAAGCTTGGAGATTTTAAAGAATTTGAGTGGTACATGGTATATGATGCACTGAGGATAGTGCATAAATAAGGGGAGGGGATTGTAATATCCCCAGGTAGAACCCCAATTGTAAATATAAATACAAATGTACATAAGTTGGTGAGGTGATTTGATTTCATTTTGGTATGCACATTTCATGGCATAGTGTGTGCATGTACTGCGCAATAAAATGAGGAAGTGTGCACATTCTGAGATACCACACGCAACATATTAAGTGTGCGTGATGTAGAGGCCAGGGAGCCTTGTGTATCTGATATGTTTTATAGGCTGGTGACCCAATATTATAAGCTAGGATTCTTATGTTTTGATTAGGCTAGAGAGCCTATATGTTAAAGTCTAGTGCACCTATTTTCGTACATGTCTCATATTTAATATAAAATACATCATTGTGCACAGACCAACCATGATAAAAGAGATGGGGGACTAAACTCCACTAGTCAGGTAAATTGTGGGGCCTAAAAGTTAAGGAAAAGGGATAAGCTAGGGAGCTTAAGCCAAAAATGAATATTATATTAATATTTCTTAAAGTATAAAGTATGGATAATTATGTTATCCTAAGTTCTAAGTTGAGGCCAAGTGGGCCAAAGTAGCTTCCAACATGACAAGTGTCATGTTGGGGGCATGCATACATATTGTTGGACTTATTTCATTTCTAGGATCTTCCCCATCATTCTTACCATCATTGTTTCTCTGATTCATCCATCATTGAGATATAAAGTCAATCATCTAGGAGGATTGGCAGACATTGAGCTATCATTTATATCTTCATGACTTTACATGAACCCGTATCCAGAGCCTTCTATTGGGTAACTGTTAGATTGGGAGCGGGATTGAAGAAGCAGGTTGTCGGGCCCATGGGATATTGAAGAAGCGGGTTGTCAGTCCCGTGGGATATTGAAGAGGCGAGTTGTCAGGCCCATGAGCAATTCTCTAGGTGAGAGAATTGATGGGGATTGATTTCTCGAAGGTGATGAACTACAACTACAGGGCTCTAAGACTTCCTATCCGACCTATTGTTGAATCCCTGGAAGAGAAGAGGGGTAGCCGAGGGACTGTTGATTAGAGAAGGGGCACACTTCCTTGGGTTGGATAGGCATGTGGGGAATGAGGGACTGTAGGTTTTTAGTTGAGTGAGCACCTGAGATGGAGTTTTTCCTATTGTTCATGAGCCTTTAGCCTAGTTAGGAACCCCTTTACCCGGGTGGACTTTAGTCCCAGCTCGAGGGTGACTCACTGTTTAGAGTGATGAACAATGTCGTCTAAGGCTGGGAGGTTCGTGGAAGGTATGCACACAGTTGGTGATATTCTCACAAACATAAGTGTCAATTGTGAGATTAATTTACATGTTGCATTGTTATTCACGTGTTATTTTTATGGGTTTATCCTATGCATGATTATAGTTGTCTGTATGATTATGGGTATTGCATGCATATGTTGCATGTATATGTTTACTGCTATTTCAGTGTGAATTCATGCATTTACATAGTGTATTTGTCTATTCACGTTTTATATATATTAGGATTCCTCAAGAGTTTTGTGTGTGCATATGTTTTAATGGCACACAGTTGGAAAAATATGTATGTGGCATAGCTCATTTGGATGCTGAGTATGTTACATTATGTTCCACAGAGAGAGAACATAAGTCTTCTCTGTTGTAGCATGTCCTTACACAGAGATGTTCGGGAATGTAACAAATTGGTATTTGAGCATGAAAGAGTGCTCTGGAGTAGGTATTTCCCGGCCTGTGGGTGGTTGGGTGCGTTACAAGAACAACCCTATCTATTATGATGATGGTGATTAAGATTTTGATCAACAGTCAGTGAAGGATCACCTCAATAAGACAACTGCATATGCAGATGAAGATGAATTTATTCTTGAACATGCATTTCCAGAGTTTTATGTTGAGTTTAGTGAAGAAAACATTTCAATGATGCAACAACACACAATAAATCCACTTCCAAAGATTTCAAAAAAATAGGTTCAAAATACTCTTTCCAAGCCCATCATCAGACCTTGGGAAGATATCATCTACAACAAGAATAGAACATGACTAGGATATGACAAGGAAGTTACCCTTCATATTCCTAATTTTTCAAAACCAATCAAGTTCCAAAGTGTTGGATTCCTTCAAGAAGTTTCAACTTCACCTGTCATAGTTGAGCATCACTATGATAAGTGTCAACATTATAATCGAGTTGGTCACATGGAGAATCAATGTTTTGATCTCCATCCTTTCCAACATTGTGGAAAGCATAACCATTCTTCAGACAGATGTTCAACATTGAAGAAACCTGGAATATTGAAGATTCACTATGAGTGGATTGATCCTTGGCAGTGGTCATCAACAACCAAGTGATTATATAAGTCTTACCATAGAATTCAATATCGAGTAAATACCAATCTTGCAACACATAAAATTTGTGTACCACACATAAGTGGTCCCCTTACGACATATATTTCAAGCATGGCCCTCACAGTATGAGATAACATGTGGTTTTCTTCCGCATGCCCACTTTGCGTTGTATACAAATGGAATAAGTTTAGTACTCTCTTGAGCCCAAAGGAGAGAGTACACTCATGTAACTCTTATGTAACTTAAGCGGGGGAGTTCAAAATTCTAGTGAATATGGTTCGTGAAACCACTAGTGGTCTCTCCTTTCAGCTGACAAAGGGGGGAGTTGATGATGGTTGTCAGACCAAAAGTTTTGACAACAAATATGCCATATGAGCATGAAATTTTCCAAATGGGAAAATGCAGTTTGTGGATGACAGACTTTGGCAGGATTATGGTTCATTGAATTTCAATTGAATCATACACATGATACATTGGGATGTTGTTGGACACCTAAAAGTGTCAAAACTGGTTAATGGTCATCCAAAAAACCATCAAATACATGGTATCAATTGATCAATGGTTATCCCAAACCACATATTCAGAGAGCACTTTAGTGATACACTGATAGTAAAGTGGTGATACTACATGTTCACCAATTAGCAAAAGAACTCATATTCTTCTAGCTCAAATACTTGGCAAAATGATCGAATTGTCAAGCAATCACGGAATGTTCAGATATTGCAGTTGTTCACTTCCATATCTCAGCTCTCTTCTAGTTCATTTCATATGAACCATTCAACATCCAGATTGGCGGTTTTTCAGAAAGTTCTTCATTGAGGGTCAGCTCAAGAGTTTCATTATGAATACTTGGATATGATACCAATTTATGCTTTATTGGTGGTATTATTGATCAGACTTGTGATTGAGGGGGGGGATGTTAGCCTATGTCTTACCTTAACCAATAACTAAGTCTAAGTGTCACCTATATTTGTATTATTCATTTAGGATGTTAGTAATATATCCTCAAGTGATGAATAATGAGTTAGTTAATATTTCCTAGCCTAGTCATCATGCATGATTTTAGGATCTATAGAAAATATCTCTATGAGGTGACATCACCCATTGTACTATAAATATGTACCATTGGTGTGAATACATATGTGTTGGCTAGTGAGCCTTTTCCACCATCTTGTTGTTCTTGTTTATATTTTATCAAAGCTCGTCCGAGGAAAGATCAATAAGTCTGTATCCCTTCACACCATCGAGGTATCCAACAAAGATACACTATGTTCTTTGTGGATCAAGTGGATCCCTCTTTTCAGAGGGAATCTGGGCCCATGCATATGAACCAAAAATATGAAAGTGGGTCACTTCCAGTTTGAGGCCGCTCCAAGACTTTTAGGGGGTCTTATCCTTGGCAGATCTATGGGGAGATATGTTTTAGATGTAGGTTGAAAATTTAAGTGCTTTGGCCCATAATCTTTGTGGAAGTGACTTTGCATGTAGTATGAAATATGCCATCTCTTTTAGAGATCTATTTTTAAACTCAATAGCTTCATTTTGTTGTGGAGTATAGGAACCATGTGCAGCAAGTGAATCCCTACCTCATGAAAAATATCAATGAAATGGGATGTCACGGTGGAGTAATGATAGGAATGCATGGGCACAGATGGGATAGTCAAGGATGAAATTCCATAAGAAGTTTTCCTTTCTTTTAAGGCTTTGCAACTGGTGTACGTTCCTAGGAGGGAGGATCTTGTTGATGGCCTGAACCTTAAGGGGGTATATGGTGATGCCTTGATAAGACACCATGAAGCCTAATAGGAAGGGTGCAGTGATGAAGCAGACACATTTAAGTGGTTTGAGTTGTATGTTGTACCTTCGAGAACGTTCGAAGATGATCCGTAGATCCTCTATGTGTTGGGAACATTTATTGGATCAAGTGGTGAGGTCGTCCACGTAGGCAAGTATGATGTGAATGAGATCGTGGAAGGCATATGTCATTGCACATTGGAAAGTGGCCCCGACATTTTTGAGTCTGAAGGGAATAACTCGATAGGAGAAGGTTCCCCATGGGGTCGTGAATATGGTTTTTTATTAGTCTACCTATCAGATTTTTATCTGGTTATAGCCAAAAAATCCATCCATGATAGAGACGACTTCATGACCAGCACATGAATCAATGACTTAGTCGATGAAGGGAGTAGGGAAGTTGTCTTTGGTACAGGCTTGGTTGAGGTCATGGAAGTCTGTGCACACTCGAATGGTTCCCTATTTTTTATTGACTAGAACAGGTTTGGAAACCCAGGACGTGTATGCAATGGGGTACATGAAGCCAGTTGTATGGATTTTTTTGATATCAAATTTGATCACCATGGATTTGGAAGGGTGGAGGGGGAATTTCTTTTGGTGAATGGGGGAAACATCAGGCCAAGTGTGAATGTGATGTTCAACAATGGTTGGGTCTAACCCTGGAATTTCAGTGTATGACTAGGAAAACACATCTCGATATTCCTGGAATAAGGATTTGTACATTATGATTTATTCTAGGGAGCATGCTACCCCCAGGGTGATTTATTCTATGACATTGGGGTTGACCGAAATGTCGATTTTGATGCTTGGTGAGATATTGGACATGTTACCTTCTTCAAACATGTTGGGAGAGGGTATTGGATTCTTGAACTAGTCCACATGGCCATAAGGGATGAAATATTTCGCTTCAATGGTACAGACAGGGGTGTCTATTGGTGGATGGAAGGCGTTGTGTGCCAGAAAAATGGATCAATGATGAAAAGAATCCCTGGGGTAATCGGGTGCGCATGGGACTTCTAAAATGTCTTCATCATACTGAAAGGTGATGGAGTATAGGGAGTCTGTAACTATTGGGGGTGGGGTGTTGAGATTCATGGGGATAGTTGGGGAAGGCTGGATATCGTCATTCTTCCTTGAGGTAGATGGACCTACGAGAGATGAATAGGAATTGTCAATAGACGTCATGAATTGAATATCCATATATGAACTAGACGTATTGTGGTATGGAGTAGGGGGAATATCATAAATCGATGTTACATGGGAGATGGGGGGGTTTGGGGGGAATTCCTTGCGTGGTCATGGAATGGTTAGAGTGGTCAATGGATGGGAGTTGGTCTGGCCCTAACTTCTTGTATGGTGATAATTCATTGTTGGGTTCATCGGGGATGGTATCCTTGGTGGAATGGGTGGGATGGAGGCCCTCCAACATGTGCATCCATCAATGATGAGTGGAAAAAAGTATGTGTAATGGTCCATATGGTAACATAGTGCAGAAGGGCATCACATGCACTCATTTACTGACGTAGAGACATCGAGAATGTTAGTAACTAGTTGTACCAAGGATATGGGTTGGGATGATTTGGGTAATATGGTCTAGCACATTGCTGCAAGAGTGTCCTAAAACTAATCGAGGGGTGGAGAATGATGCATATAATGGTTGTATTGAGAAAAATTGGTGCAAGCATGCCTGGTTCTCAAACTAGGAGGTTTTGAGGAAAAAGGTTCTAAGGTTGTCATTAGGGCTACTAGTGTAGGTAGTATTGGTGTACTTATGGGTTTTGGAATGATATTTCGTAACTCGGGTAAAGTGAGGCAGATATTGGTAGGGTGTCCAACGGTGTTGCACAATGCACATGGAGGTGGTATGCATTGGGGAAAAGGGAGAGAAGGTTCCTTATTTTTACATGTGCCTCGTTGGTTGGTGGTAGTGCCCCTTATTCTAGAGGTAGGGTCTCATGTAGTGGTAATATTTCCTCCAACTGTGTGACTGGTTGGATAAGTGGTTGCATGAGCGACTAATTGCGGTAATGGGATCATAGGTTATGGTGGAAGGCATAAACTTGGTACCATAGCCAGTGGTTCTAGATATGATACAAGGACATCAATGACCATGTTAGATAAAGTGAGGGTAGTAGTATCTTGGTATGTTGTTACTCCAGTGGGGGCGTAAAAGAAGGGAATTTGGCTGATGGCCTATGGGATCATCTGCTAAATGGGGATTTGACCCATAGCTAGTGGGTTCTTCAATGTTCCATCCTGAGGAGTCTCTATGGACAACGCGTCAGGAAGTGTCAGGGTGGGTTGGGAAGAAGCGATGGAGGAGTCTAGTTTGTTCTTGATGGAAAGAGGGTCTGGTATCTCAACTCCATAGGTTGTGACGATCCACATAGCGGCAGTGGTGGGGTGTGGGAAGCCTTGGTATGTACCAATAAAAGAGGGATCTTGAAATAGCCTTGGCTTGATGTCAATCATTGGGAATAGGTTGTTTCTTGAGCATATTAGTCATAGGATGTTATCAATGTGCCCTGATTGGTTGGGTTCATGGTGGGTGAATTGATCAATGGCGACAACTTTCCCATTATGAGGGAAGAGAATAGTATGAAAGACCGAGGAAGATACAACCTACATGGCGTACATTTAGCTTCATCCAAATAGGATATTATAATCTAATTGGGTGTCACTGACTTCTTTGTCGATGAGAATTGTTTCCCCCCCAGCTTGAATAGAACGTTTTGATACATACCTTCTAGTTGGGATGGGTCACCATCATAAGTTTGAAGCATGATGGTGGAGGGTATTAATGTAGGTGAACCAAGTTGCTGCCAAATTGATTTGGACATGATGCACATGGATTCTCCTTCATCTATGATTCAACGATGGGCCATGATATTCCAAATTTTGACAAAAATCCAAAATGTGACTAATGATGTTAGTCGCTTGTCTACTCTGTCAAAATCAAATGTGATTAGATGAGTGTCTAGAGGATCTAATTCCACCATTTGTGAAAGTAATTCCTTTCATTGGGAAGGGCATGTTTGAAGGACTTCCATAAGTGACATAGAAAAATGTGATTGAGCGAGATCGTTAATAAGACTATAGCTATGGGAGGCCCTAGCATGAGGGTTATGTACATTTATATGCAAGGGAGCCCGAGGGATGAAAGCGATGGGTTCAATGTTAGGATGAGGGCTCATCATTGGTTATTCTGTTATTGTTCGGGGAGCATATGAAGTGGTGGGTAATGGATCAGGGAATGTACCATATTGGTGACTGCAAGTTTGCAAGAGGATTTTCTCTTCATTAGTGAGGATGATACTACGGTCAATAGTGTTCCCTAGATGGGGTTGTTCAGGTGGAGGAATCTTCTCTTGTGGGTGTTGGACCCCCTTTGGTTAATTATTAATGAGTCCTTGATGTGGTACATGGTTTTTTAATACCTTCAGTGGTGGTGGTGGTATATCAGTAGGAGGTCCTTGAGTTGGACCTTAAGGGTTGGGATCCCACTAAGGATTCATGGCGTCCTTCATCTGTTTGTAGTTAGAGATTTGAGGGAAATGGTGAATGTAATGGCCACATTCACCACATAATGCACAAGGGTAATTGGTTCCAAGGTTTTTATTTCACCCTTGTCAAGGTTAACCATTATTATTTCTCTCTTGGGGGTTTTGGTTGGGTTGGTGTTGGTTTTCCCCAACTTGGGGGTTTTGTTGAGTGGGGTTCCCTCCTTGTCCTTGGTTCCTATTCTTTCCTTTATTTTTTTTATTTTTGGGTTGCTGAGGTGGATTGGCCATATTCAAATGTTCCAAATATTGAACCTATTGAAGAGGGGAAGGTTGGATGAAATTGACCCCAACCTGGTGCTTTCTGTGTGGTGGTGCGACCAATTGGTATGGACTTGGGAAGGGCTAGTATGGATTACCCTATGGGGGCCCATATGGTTGTAATAAGTGGAGGTGGCTCCATTATTACAAAGTGAATAAGATGTTGTTGGTGGAGGAACCAATTGCAGGATAGGGATTGGTTGGGGGAGGGATGTGGGTAGCGGGGTACCCATGGGTGGAAGAGGAGGTTTCATGAATGGTGGTGGGGGGGGGTGGGGTAGGGTAATATGAATCTTCCCCATATGGTTGAAAGTATGGATTGGTCCCATATGAAGGTACAAAATGTGCATGTGGTTGAGTATGAGCCATGGAGCTGATCAACCCATCTGTGACATGCCATGTTCCAGTTTTTTCTTGACCAAAAGGAAAAGGATGAGAGGCATCTAGAAGGACAATGTATAGGTACCCTAATAGGGAGTAAATGAGGTCAAACAGTTGTGCCTTGGCCAGGGATGATTTTAAAGATGGAAATTTATTTTAAAATGTAGAAACCTTGGCGAATCTTACTAATCCTTCATATGCCAACTATAAATGTTTGGCGATATTTTTGTAAAAATATTCAAATTGCTAAGGATTTTATATAGTTTGTATAACATTTTGGCGACTTTTAAGGAAAATAATTTTATCCTATAGAATTTGGGCGAATAATTTTTAGAATGGTGAATATTTGTTTTGGAAAAACCATGGAAAATTATCCCATGAGTGAAATTTAGACCCTAAAATCATCCCTGGCCTTGGCGATGGCTTCATCATCAGTTTGGGGGAGGGATATTGTTGTTGGGTATTTTACCCTA
>ML777991.1:625970-660925 GCA_009831015.1 Picea engelmannii | reverse complement strand
GGCTGTAGTGGGCCTGCTAGCGGATGATTTTTTAAAAATGGAGTTTTTAGAAGAGTTGTTCAGCATGGCTTTGGCAATGAAGGGCAATGAGTTGGCCTGATGCCAGGTAAGCATGTGTGGTGCAATTTAGGGTTATAACAGATATGGCCACATATTTAGAAAGGCTAGGAACGAGTGATCGAAAGAACCAATCTAGCCTTTGTTGTGGGGTGGTGTATCCTTTACAAAGGTTGTGATATCTATGCCATTCGTGAATATGGTCTGAAATGTGAGTAGCAATGTTTTGTTTTCATTTTGATAGGATTTCAGACCCAATATCATGACAAATGGGAAGTTGAAAAAATGACAAGAATGCTTTGTCTAATGAATGTTGAGTGGGATCTAGAATTCTTGTCCACATACCATTTGGTCATTGTGGAAGTGAGGGTTCTCTGAAATAAACATAGATGAATGGAATCTTCCATTATGCTATTGGAAGAACACGATAAGTGGAAGGACATGACATGGTTGGTTGGTTCCTCTCTTTCTTTTCCTTCAAACTTAGGGATGCCTGAAGGTAGTTTTGTGGGCATATTTGGCCATGTGGGGTCGTGTAATATGGGAACATTTGTCAGTTTAGTTAGGTCAGGGATATTGAGTGAAGCCAAAAAGGGCATGATAGGAGTGGGTCCTACCATGTTATGGGAGGAAGTGGTTCCTTGGGAGCTTGTACTTTGTGAAAACGTTTGGGCTCTACCTCCTTGTGGTGGAGGGTTTGTTTAGGAGTTTCTTGGGATATTGGTTCCAAGAAAAGTGGCTCCTAGTAATCCTGAGCCTAATACCATGGTACTAACTGGTGTATGTGATGGTACTACTGGTGTCTCAGTGAAATTAGGAACACCACCCAAAATTGGGGGTAAATTTCTCAAGCGCCTAGAACGAGGGGGATATTGTGGTTCCCCTATGATCCCAGCCTAGAATTTGGTGTGTGTAAATGGTGGTGAGGAATGATAGTACAAACTATTTTAAAATTACTTTAAATAATGTATTAATAGAATTTCATGTACTTCAATTGGTGAAAATCATACATCAAGACAATGTGAAAAGTAGTTTGATATTTTGGTAACTCCTTCTAGGGGGAATAATAAATCAAATAAAAAGTGCTTGTGTCATATCCAATGTAACATCCTTCCTCTCAAATAAAAATAGACGTCCAAAAAGGCTCTCGACAGTGGGGCCAAAACCCACTTGAGGAGAAACTGGTGAAGGGATGAACAATCAGTTATAATGAGGGATGAAGGAGGTATATCCCGGAAGGAATTACAATATCTCCCAACAACCATTCAAAATATGACTGAGCTGCGATTTCATCCCACAACCTCCACCTTAGTTAGATAAATCATAAGTTATGGATACTAAGCCACCTCCATCAAGCATGACATTTATATTTTAGGCCTCTAAAATCAGTTATAAGCTATATTCTTTCCAAGTGTTGGGTGACCCAAGGAGGCACGCATAGAACAACTGGACCTCGACCTTCAACCCTTCACAGGTGTCCCCTACCTTATGGTATAGGAATGCTTGAGTGGGAGGATTTTGGCACCCTAATTCACAACTTTCTATGTTTCAAATGAGAAATGATGATGGGGAGTTATTTGGATCCCTATCCCCAAAATCGTAACTTAGTCTACCAAATTATTGTTTGTTCCTCCTGTGGAGGTTAGAAAGTGGGTTTATTCTGGTTGTTTTTAGAATGTGAAAGAGGGTTGTGAGGTTGGGTTCATGGACCAACTTCGTTCTTTATGAGTGTGTGCACAAATACCCTTTTCTAAACAAATGAAGCCCACAAGAGCTTCAAGTATCTAGAAAAAGGGTTTTTGAATGAGGGAAAGTGTGTGCAAGGACTCGTGATGGTGAAACAAGTTTTTAATAAATTAAATTCAATATTTTAGCATGGTGGACATCGTGTGGTCCTTTACTTAAATTGTTTAGATAACCTACTAGATTTGTTTGAAAATGACCCTTGCAAACTAAAGGAAATCCTAAGCTATCATGGTGGATGTGATAATCCTTACTTGGAACCTTTATCTTCCTAACATGTTTTGTAATCTAGAAAAATGGACACTAGTACTAGATTGTGAGCATGTGGGCATGTGTGGGCTCTTACAACTTCTTTAAACTCCTTAGGTGACTTACTCTAAAAATTTGAAAAATATTCTAGAATTGCATGTATGTGGGCATATGGGCCCTTACAACTCTTTTAAGATTTAATTTTCAACACGTAAGTTGAGAGGATTGGCCTCTTTTGAAAGTGATTTGATTTACCAAGGGAGATGGAGACTTATCTAAGAAACCTCTTTTTCTGATTTCCAAGATCTTACTAAGGTGCGATGAAAGAGAATGCTCCAAGATTGGCTTAGATGTGATTCTAGTCCTAGATTAATGTGTTGTAAATGTGTTGAACCTGCACAAAATAGATATAGCTAGGAATTGACATACACAGTTGCATAGAAAATATGAGAAAAGAGAAGCAGAAGAGAAAGAATGGAAGAATTCTCATTAACCAAATGAATGAATGATAATTTACACATGGTATAATCTATATAACTCAATCAATGTGCACTGGAGGAGAAGCCAATGTTCCATAGTTGTGGTCTAGAGTGATCTGTACACACACCTGTAGTTACGGGAGTAAACTGCCACCTAGTCTAGTCTCTCGGGCAGTTACGGGAGTGAACTCCCAGCTAGCCGAGTTAACTAGTCTATCAATCTTCAGTTAACTGACTGAAACAGAGTGAAGTGAGGAGGAGATTGGGGAATGATGGGTAATGTGCTAGTCTGGTGATGATCCCAAGGAAAATGCAAATTAGTTGGTGATGATCCCAATGATGCATGGTGATAATCCCAATGTAGAATCTAGACTCCACTTAACTGATAAAATGAAGTGAAAAATGAAGAGAATATTCTCCCTAGAGAAATATTCTTCCTAAAATACAGGAGACTGAATAATGACTAATAAACATAGGAAATTGATCATCACTATGGTGAAAGTAAAGAATGGGTCCCGGTAATGAGGGCATGTTAGGTACCCAGATACAAAACATACATTGAAATAAAGCGAGGAAAGAGGGAAAACCTCATGGAAACACCACCCCCCCCCCCCTCAAAATACAATGTATGTAAAAATAAGAACTGGCATTTTCTAGGCAACTATGTCCTTCACTCCAAGATGACTGCATAGAGAATGGAACTTCTACTCAATGAATGTCTTGGTGAAGATGATTGTAGTATGTTCTGTTGAAGGAAATAACTATAGGTTGATGATCTCGTTGTGTACTAAGTCTTGAATGTAGTGCATGTGGATCTTGATATGATTCGTTCACTGCCTATGAACTGGATCTTTGTAGAAATTCAAATTTCTCTGGTTGTCACACCAGATGACGATCAACCGATGAAATTGAATGCCCAACTCAGTGAGAAAATGTTATAGCTACATAGCCTGAATGGTTATGTTAAATCCTTCTCTGTACTCTACCTCAGATGAATATAGAGAAATAACAACATGCTTCTTGCTCGACCAACAGATAGGCCCAGAACCAAGACTAAGTGAGTAACCATATGTGGAAATGTGATAAATTCTATCACCATCCTAGTCAGAATAAGTGCACCTGATGAGGTCCAATTTAGAGTCTATTGAATAGTGAACCCCAAAGGTGATGGTTCCCTATACGTATCGAAGGATATGCTTTCCATCCTTCCAATGTATCTCATGTGACTCTTGCATGAACCTGGAGACTGTGCCAACTACATAGGAGGGGTCTAGTTTGGATTGTGTAAGATACAAAAAGCTCCCCACTAGCTGTTTGTATAGTGTGTTGTCAACTGGTGGAGTGCCCCCACCATATTCAAGTCTGACTCCTGATAGTAAAGGATTCGGGGTAGACTTGTAGTCTGTCATGTGAAATATCTCAAGGAGATCTCGTGCATACTTGGCCTGAGATAATTTGATGCCTGATGCATCTTGATTGATATTGAGTCCAAGGAAGAAATGTAGGTGACCCATGTTTGGCATCAAGAACCTGTCATGCAGAATCCTCTTGACTACAACAATCGTTGAAGTTGAGCAACCTGTGATCAAAAAATCATCAACATACAGAAATAGGAGTAGAAGTGAATCAATCGTCTTGAGAATGTAAAAATTTGGGTCTGATTTACAATGTACAAAGTTTTGTGATAGCAGGTAGGATTCCATATTGGTATACCATTCCCTCAGAGCCTGCTTGAGTCCATAAAGAGATTTCCTCAATAGACAAACAAAAGATGAATCCTGCATAAATCCTTTGGGCTGCTCCATATAGATATCCTTAGAGAAATCATCCTGAAGAAATGCATTCTTCATGTCCATCTGATGGACTTCCCATCTCTTGGTTTCTACAATGCAAAGTTCCAAACATATGGAATCCATCTTCACTACTGGAGTGAAAGTCTCATCATAGTCAATACCATGCACCTGCTAAAATCCTTTGGCAGCTAGCTTAGGTTTGTATCTTCTAATATGTCCATCCGCTACACTCTTGGTCCTATAGACCCATCTACACCTAAAAATTTTCATTCCTAAAGGAAGGGGAACCGGATCCCAAGTATGGTTCTCGAGGAGGGATTTGTACTCCCCCTGCATGGCATATTCCCAAAAGGGATTTCCAGCAGCCTCGCCATAAGATTGTGGATCTGAATACTGAACCAAGAAAATATGTCTGGGTGGCAATGGTTCAGTGGCAGTGAATGCAAGAGGAGGCTCCTAGAAATTAGATAGAGTTATCCTAGTATCAGCTTGATCCCCTACTAGATCCCTGCATCCTGAAGAGTAGTTTGAGCCCACTTGGGCCTCGACTCTGGATCTACATCTGCATCTACATGCACTGACTATGTATCTAGATCATCTTAATATGAACTCTCATATGAAGAATATTCATCATGTGCATGCTCATCATCTCTGACAGGTGAAAGAACAAAGGTGTATGCATGCGGCTGTTGAGGTACATGTGAGACACTTTCCTCAAATTTGAAACTTCTCTCAATGATATAAGACACGTACATATAAGCTCTTTTAAAAGTGCCAATTATTTTAAAGGCATATTTATGACATTTTTGGAGTAATATATAAAGAATATTTTATTAAAATATTCTTTTTGGGAGTAATAAGAAAAAGTGGCATTGTAATCTTTTTGAAAGAGGAAGATTTTAAGTGGTCTAATTTCGTATTCAAGGATTTTGTCTCTCAATTTTAAAAGCTTTGGGATTTGGGAGATTTGGGACTTTTGGAGAGATAATGGCAGTTGTAAATATTGTTAGCACTTATCATATGGAGAATTTTTGTAAAATGAGGAAAAAGGGAAGCTTAGTTGAAATATTCATGTAATGTCTTTATTAATAAAATTATTATTTTTTTGGTTAATGTGTCCTAGATCCGCCCGAAATTGAATAAGGGGATCTTAGGAACACCTTGCATTGTGTGCGATGATGAAATATTTCTTGAATGTTTTCATAGTGTTTTGTCTAGTTTTGACACTACACTTATAATTTATCGTACAACCATACACACATGAAATCCACAACAAGTTAATGTAAGAACACAATTAATGCCAGTGAAGCATGAGTAATCAAGCAGCGTATTGAAGAAATCAAGTTGACAATCACATCAACAATGAACAAGTCAAGCTCATAATCAAAGGAGAAATTCAAATTGTTTCAACAATGGATACATGAAGCTAATATTCAAGCAAAACTCAAAGCATCGTCAAGAATTAAAATTTGAAGATCAATTTTGGAATCAACATTCATTATAAAATGGCAATAGTCCTTTGTAAGTGTCAGTATCAATCTTAGGATGAATTTGTTATTGGGTGCATTTTCGGTTGAACCCGACACCAAGATTGAGTTATTGCATGTGTTAGTTCTTGAGTCAAAATTAATAGGGTTGAGTAGTTAAAACTCAAATCATTGTAATACTTTGCGATGCATTTTCGGTGGTAATCGATATCCTCAAACGAGTACAAGAGAGAATGAAACAAAATCAAGCGAGGGTTTCAAGTGAGCGAGTTGTAAGCAAGCCATATTTTGTTGAGTCAAATTGTAATCAGGATCTACCTACATAAGGAGACCTCATTTAGTATTTTGAAATGGCTCTAAGTCTCGAATTATTAGAGTTTATGAACACTCTAAGAAACACCATGGAAGACAACACAGTGATATTGAACAAAGAAACTCTTCAATTAGTTCTAGCTTGTTTGTAAGTGATGAAAGATAAAGTTAGACTTCTTCAATATCAATCCCAGCTATTGAATGATGAGTTGATAGATCTAAAAAATAAATAGATTGTGAAGTGTTCTGAACTAGTTTTTGTTCAGAACAACCCTATCTATTATGATGATGGTGATTAAGATTTTGATCAACAATCAGTGAAGGATCACCTCAACAAGACAACTACATATGCAGACGAAGATGAAGCTATTCTTGAACATGCATTTCAAGAGTTTTCTTTTGATTTTAGTGAAGAAAACATTTCATTGATGCAACAACATACAGTAAATCCACTTCCACATATTTCAAAGCAATAGGTTCAAAATACTCTTCCCAAGCCCATCATTAGACCTTGGGAAGATATCATCTACAACAAGAATAGAACATGAATAGTATAAGATACCAATCAAGTTCCAAAGTGTTGGATTCCTTCAAGAAGTTTAAACTTCACCTATCACAGTTGAGCATCAATATGATAAGTGCCAACATTACAATCGAGTTGGTCACATGAAGAATCAATGTTTTGATCTCCATCCTTCCCAACATTGTGGAAATCATAATCATTCTTCAGACATATGTTCAACACTGAAGAAACCTAGAAGATTGAAGATTCACTATGAGTGGATTGATCCTTGGCAGTTGTCATCAACAACCAAGAGATTATATAAGTCTTACCATAGAATTCAATATCGATTAAATACCAATCTTGCAACACATAAAATTTTTGTACCTCACATAAGTCGTCCCCTTACAACATATATTTCAAGCATGGCCCTCACAAGATGAGATAACATGTGGTTTTTTTCTACATTCCCACTATGCGTTGTATACAAATGGAATAAATTTAGTACTCTCTTGATCCCAAAGGAGATAGTACAATCATGTAAATCTTATGTAACTTAAGGGGGCGATTTCAAAATTTCAGAGAAGATGGTTCATGAAACCACTAGTGGTCTCTTCTTTCAGCTGACAAAGGGGGGAATTGATGATGGAATTGAAGATGGTTGTCAAACCGAAAGTTTTGAAAACAAATATGTCAGATGAGCATGAAATTTTCCAAATGGGAAAATGCAGTCTGTGGATGAAAGACTTTGGCAGGATTATGGTTCAATGACTTGCAATTTAATCATACACATGATACATTGGGATGTTGTTGGAGACTTAAAAGTGTCAAAATTGGTTAGTTGTCATCCAAAAAACCATCAAATACATGGTATCAATTGATGAATGGTTATACCATAGCACATATTCAGAGAGCACTTCAATGATACACTGATAGTAGAGTGGTGATACCACATGTTCACCAATTAGCAGAAGACCTCACATTCTTCTAGCTCAAATACTTGGAAAAATGATCGAATTGTTAAGCAATCAGGGAATGTTCAGATATTGCAGTTGTTCACTTCTATATCTTAGTTGTCTTCTAGTTCATTTCAGATGAACCATTCAACATCCAGATTGGCGGCTTTTAAGGTAGTTCTTCATTGAGGCTCAACTTAGGAGTTTGAGTATGAAGACTTGGAAATGATACCAATTTATGCTTTATTGTTGGTATTATTGATCAGACTTTTGATTGATGGGGGGAATGTTAGCCCATGGATTAAATTAACAAATAAATAAGTGTAATTGTCACCTATATTTATATTATTCATTTAAGATGTTAGTAATATATCCTCAAGTGAGGCCCTCGGGGGGGAAACTCAATTGGCAAGTGCCGTGAAAATGAAGTTCCATGAGGTTTCGAGTTCAACTCCCCCCGGCTTACAATGTGTGCCACATAAGGGGCATCGTGGGAACACCTGGAGGTTATAGTGGTAGCAGTTGGATAACACAGCCACGTGTAATGCAAGCACGTGCCCAACTAGTTGCTGATTCCTCCAGACATAAAACAAAATAAAAAATAAAAAATAAAAAATAAATATATATATATATATATATATATCCACAAGTGATGAATAATGAGTTAGTTAATATTTCCTAGCCTAGTCATCATGCATGATTTTAGGATCTATAGAAAATATCTCTATGAGGTGGCATCACCCATTGTACTATAAATTTGTACCATTGGTGTGAATACATATGTGTTGGCTAGTGAGACTTTTCCACCATCTTGTTGTTCTTATTTATACTTTATCAGAGCTCGCCCGAGGAAAGATCAATAAGTCTATATCCATTCACACCATCAGGGTATCCAACAAAGATACACTGTGTGCTCTATGGATCAAGTGGATTCCTCTTTTCAAAGAGAATCTGGGCCCATGCACGTGAACCAAAAATATGAAAGTGGGTCACTTCCACCTTGAGGCCACTCCAAACCTCGTAGGGGGTCTTATCCTTTCTAGATCTATGGGGAGATCGATTTTGGATGTAGGTTGAAAATTTAAGTGCTTCATCCCATAATCTCTGTGGAAGTGATTTTTCATGTAGTATGAAATATGCCATCTATTTTAGAGATCTATTTTTCCACTCAACAAGTCAAGTTTGTTGTGGAGTATAGGGAATCGTGTGCTGCAGTTGAATCACTACCTCATGAAAAAAATTATGGATCTCGTGGTTGACATACTCTCCCCTGTTATCAGTTTGGAGGATTTTGATTTTCTTTCTTGACTGTGTCTCAATAAGGGCTTTGAAATCTTTGAGGTGTTGAAAGACCTATGATTTTTTCCTGAGAAATAAAATCCATGTGAAGCGTGAGAAATCATAAAAAAAAATGAGCACGTACCTTGATTTGTTGATTGATGGATGTGAAAAAGGGCCCATGAGGTCACTATGGATCAAATCTAAAGAGAGGAATCTATCTGAGTCTTTCCTTTTCCAATTTTCTCTTGAGGGTGTTTCCCATGAACACATCCCTCACAAATTTCTTTGGATAAGTGGATGTCAGGTACACCATAAACCATTCCTTTCTTTCTAAGATGTTGCATATATCTGAAATTTAAATGCCCGAACCTTTCGTTCCATATCCTACTGATTTGATCAGCATGGGTAAGCATTAATGCAGAATCTGGTTCAATAAATTCAAAAAATGTTTAGAGTCTAGATTGATGATTTACCTCACCGATAGAAACAATGGACTTGGTTTGCATGTCATATATATCCACTGCATCAGGTGTGAATATGAACCTCTTTCCGGTGTTGGAGTTAGTCACTTTATACAAGGAGAGAATATTGAAAGAAAGTTTGGGAATGTGCAACACATTCTCGAAGCTTCTATTTGTGAGTTCAATACTTCCTTTGTCGGTGACCTCGACTAGATAGTTGTCCCCCATCAGAATAGGATGACCTTTTCATGCATCCAATGAAGAATAAACCTCTTTTGTGGAAGCCATGTGGTGTGATGCTACTAAATATATGATCCAATCATCGAGAGAGGAGTTGATGGAAATCAAATCATGGATATAATTTCCTTTATAGGGATTTTGATCTTCTGGATTTTTCTTCTTGGCACCTTCGGGGATGCGATATCCAAGGTTGTTTTTCTGAAGTATTTGGGTCATCATATCTATCTATTTCTACATACATGTGGATTCTCGATGGAATCCTTTATGGAAGTAAGATCATTTCTCCCCTTTTATTCCCTTTCCACCTTTGGATCTGGAGGCATCATTGAAGGGTTTTGAGTATGCTTCCTTCTTCGGATTTGCATGTGCTTTCCTTTTGTATTTATCTTTAGATTTCTGATATTGATGATCTCTTCCATCTTGCAATCTAAGTGCATGTGCCTTTGGGCATTTTATTTTTCTTGTGTTGATGAGCTTGCTCTGCTATTGTGTCACAGACTCGATAAAGTCCTCAAGAGAGGGCATATTCTAGGTAGATCCATATGTGAATCTAACTGAATGAAATGTGGATACAAACATTGAGTATTTTGGACCAATTTTGGAGAGAATGGTGAGAACCATTGTTTTCTCCTCCTTAGATTTATTAACACTGCAAACCTTGAGTTGCGTCAACAAATCCTTATATTTGGTAAAGAGATATTGGAGATTGTTGAAGATTTTTGGATCCAATGTGAGCAATCCCACCTCGAACATGTGCCCCTCATCTCATCCTCTTTTCCAAAAATACCTTCCATGGTGTTCCATTCTTCATTGGGGGTTTTACAGAAGGATATGTGAAAGAGAAATTCAAGAGAAATGAGATTGCATATTGTTCTGAATGCTTCATCCATTCGAGTTAGATACTTGTATTTTTCTAAGGATTATGTTTGTTCTTCCTCTATTTTCATGGTTAAAATGTACAATTCTCTTCTTCTAAAATTCGTTAACATCTTCTTCTTCCATGCAAAGAATTTGTAAGGTGTAAGAATGAATTCTTTTGGAAATTCCATTTTTCCACTGTCTTCAATCTTCGGTACCTGCAAAAATAATTTGGTGTCTCTTTTCCATAGTATTCCATCAGCTCTGATAGCATGTAAATTTTTTGAACCTACACAGAATAGATATAGTTGGGAATTGAGTCTCGAGATACATAGTTGCAGAGATAATATGAGAAAAGAGAAGAAAGAAAGAAAGAATGGAAGAATTCGCATTAACCAAATGAATGAATGATAATTTACACATGATATACTCCATATAACTCAACCAATGCACACTGGAAGAGAATCCAATGCACCATAGTGGTGGTATATAGTGATCTGGACACACACCAATAGTTACAGGAGTAAACTACCACCTAGTATAGTCTCTCGGGCAGTTACGTGAGTGAACTGCCACCTAGCTGAGTTAACCAGACTATCAGTCTTCAGTTAACTAATTGAGATAGAGTGAAGTGAAGAGGAGATTAGGGAATCATGGGTAATGCACTAGTCTATTGACGATCCCAAGGACAATGTGCATTAGCTGGTAATGATCCCAATGATGCATGGTGATAATCCTAATGTAGCAACTAGACTCCACTCAACTGATCAAACTAAAGTGAAAAATAAAGGGAATATTCTTCCTAAAATGTACGAGACTGAATAATGATTAATAAACATAGGAAAAAACTTAGGAAAAATAAATCTTAGGTGTGTGTAAAGTAACTTCAACAGTGATGACTTTGTAAAATTAAATATTTGTTCTGAAATTCAAATGCAAAACCTTTTAATCCATCCAAGTGGAAATCAAGGAAATCAAAGATATTGGTGTTCCTTTTAATCCCCCTAATTATCTATGTGTGAAGTGGGGTTTATGGATACAAGAATGAGATCTCATATTTCTTGTACTAGATTTTACAAAGTGATAAAATCAAAACCTAAACAACTGAGTGGTAGTGGGCAACTCAAGCCTTACAAGTTTTCCAAAATAAGATAGGTGCATGACAAAATCAGAAATGGTCGTGCAAAAAGAATAGACTATGCATTTGGAGAGTTCTAATAGAGATAAAATGTCTGCGGACCACACGTCTACTCATATCAAACCCGTGCACATGCAGGAAAGTTGGCTAGAAGAAAATTTTGAAACAATTCTCTTACTGTGGAGTGAAATCCTTCTCTCAAGTGGTGTGTTTAGGCCGGTTTTGACCCATGCACATGAAAAAAAGTAATAAAGAAAACTATAACATCCTAATTGGGGATAATTTTAATTCAAATCCACATTATGCTTGCCAATCTATTGGGTTCCTTTTGGCACAAGGGTGAGAAAAAGGAGGTCCCTTAACTGTCTAGTTAGGATATCTATAAATCAAAATAGAGAGTTAGTTGGTTAGTGTCTCAACTAACATAAATGAACAATAAATAAACAATAATGAAATAAATCTAACCTAAGCAAACAATAACTTGAAATGAATGAACAAAGAAAACACAAGAGAGATATACCAAGTAAACTGATCTTTGAATTGATACTCCTTGGAAAAATATGGGAACTTAGGAAGGTTCTTGAGTCTGCAAGTACAAAGTATTCTTTCTACTATCAATGGCTAACAAAAGAAAATGGTGAAGAAAATAGTGATGGACTACTCAAGAGGAGAGAGGTGTTGAAGAGTCTGATAATGGTGACTTTAATGCTGAAGTTGGTTTCAAATATGGCTGTGAAAGATCTGAAGCTATATCAATAAGAGATGTAGGTGGTGGTTTTTACAACTCGAAAATAGAAGAGTCATTTTGTGTGATGGAATCTTGTGACTGAAAAAATTGAGTCTTAATGGATGAAATATCGATACAACTTTATATTGGAAATGAAGTCCCAACAAAACCAAGTCTGGCCTTTACTGATCTCATGACATGCTAAATTGGATGTACAATCCCCTATCCATTCTTACAAAGGCCACCACCAATGTATCCCATCTTATGAATCAATTTTTACCCACAACCACGAGTGTGCAAGTCCCACATGCATACATTACACATTATATAGTAATTTAAAATGGAAAAGGGATTTGGTCTTGTCCATGTGTTTATTTTAATATATACATTTTATAATAAAACCCAACAAAATTCGTTCCTGTGTTTCATAAATTCTCAGCATCTCTCTCTCTCTCTCTCTCTCTCTCTCTCTCTCTCTCTATATATATATATATATATATATATATATATATATATATAGATATATATATTAACAATAAATTCACATCTCTGTCACTCACAATGCATGAAGTACCAATATTTACGAAATTATTAAGAGGTGGATCATGGGTGGACTAATCCCATTTAACATGTAATTCCTCGGGCCTTCGGGTCATTCTCTAGTTCACTCTCCACTTGAAACCTCCATAGTCCCGAAGTCTCGAAGCTCCGAAGTGTGCTAAGAAATGATCAAGGTGAATAATCATGGGTTTATTAACACACACACACACACATAATTATATTACCATTTTTGTGCACGTATTCAAATTATGGTGAGGTTTAATTTGAAATTTTAATTAATTAAACTTGTAATTAAAAGGAAATGAAAATTATTTCCTATTTTCCATACTGTTAAAATAGTAAAATAAAATTATATCCATGAGAGAATTTTTCTCCATTTAAAATATGGTTTATAATTTCCCTTCCTCACAAGTAATGGATTAAACTTTCTCCTTCTTACTGAACATTACTTTCCTTACCTAGATTTAAGGAAACTAGTCCTAAGGAAAGAATTTCCTTCATAGTAAAATATGGTATTTCTACCATGATTTACTACCCACAAAAATTAAAGGGATTCTTCCCAAATTTATAGGATATTTAACACAAGTTTAGCATAATTGTTATTAATGCCCAAATGGAATCTAAAGGGATTTTGTACTTTGAACTCAAGTAAAAAGTGTCATGTATAATTCCAAAATTATTTTCCTTACTACCTATTTATAATGATTTTTTCATTTTTAAATGTTTGGGTTGTTTCCCTATAGTCCAAACCCAGATATGATATACTCTAAGGTTTTTTTAATAAGGAATGAGGACAAGCTAAACTAGAACACTATTATGCAAAAAATCACCCTCTCTCTTCTTTCAGATGATTTATAGATATTTTTAACTGTTGTGAAACACAGTCAACCACAACATTCAGTCCCAGAAATTGTATTTTAACACACAGATAGTCAAGAAATAAGGAAGTAAATAAAATGAGCTTCGACTAAGACATTCTCTTCCTTTTACTTAAATTTCGCAAAGCATTTTTGACAGAAATTAAAGTTACACAACTCTAAAACATAGTATATAACTTTCTATGATCTTAACACTATAGATATTTAACAAAATATACTTATCTAGAAACTAGATAGTGACGCAACTACTGAAATGGGTGCCCTTTTCCACCCAACCATAAGCATAAAAAATCCTCGAAGGATTTACCACTAGCCACCCCCTAGCTAGATCATGATTCTCTAAGAGAGATTCTTGCTTAGGTTCAACAATAGATATGGATGGAGGTCACTCTCCTCTTCCCACAGGAACTTGGAATATTGGGTTTCTCTCCACCAAGAAAAGGGTTATACAATGAGTGTGTCCTCAATCACTCATATTCTTTACAACCCCATTTATCAACTTGGTTAGAAGACACTTCCCAACAATTCTTGTACCCCCCAAAAAAATCATTTTTAAGTTATCTTCGGAACTAGAGAGCTGCAAGAAATCTCCCTCTTCGAAAAATGGTCACCAGACCCCTTCCTCTTTTATCCTCACCTTTGCCCATGATTTTCCTAGCTTTCATTTCCTTCCTCAATAGGATTTTGTGGTTCCAATTCCCAATTTCGTGGGTCAGGTTAGGAAGTTTACAGATGGGTACTTTTTCCATCTCATCATTGACTCTTGAGGAAGAATTCCCAACTATCAACTTGACTGGTAATTAAATTATTTGGGTTAGAGGATTATTTTGGGTATGAACAATTTAAATCGAGCAGAGTATTGGTATGGTAGGGGTCATGTCAACCATTATTGATTCCCCTCACCATCTCTCTCATGCATCATGATTTACCCTGGAAACTCCTTCAAAATTTATGCAACATCTTCCATTTTATTTAGTAACATAAAATGTACACCTTACCTTATATAACAAAAGGTTCATCAATTCCAACATCCACACATAATCAGTCTACCGATAGTCTTTTAGAAAACTATAGTTATATTTACAATATGAGGGAAGGTAGGGGTATTACAATGCCCTCACCTTTAAAGGAACATAATTCTCAATGTTATACCTTCCGTTGTGTTCTTTATGCATAGTAGTGAACAAAAATGGGTATGCATGTTTCATGGAATCCTCAATTTCCCATGTAGCTTCATCTAGACCAAAGTGTTTCCAATGCACCTTGACCTGTGTAATGGTTTTTCTCTTGAGTTGGATTTATTTCCTGTCTATTATTCATTATCGATTTGGTAGGAATTCTCCCTCTGGTTCCACCTAAATCACAAACCAATCAATTATATGATTAGAATCATGTACATATTTCTTCAGTAACCAAACATAGAAAACATTATGTGCCTTCATTGTGGGAGGAAGTGTTGTTATGTAAGCTATAGGTCCCACCCTAACCAATATTTCAAAGGGCCCCAAAAATTGAGGTGCTAGCTTGGCACAAGTTCCCATTCTCATTAAAAAAAAATTTTTACTCACTCAGACATACACATGATCTCCTTCTTTGAATTCTCTAGGAGTCCTATTTTTGTTTGCATATCTTTTCTATCTATCCTAAGCTATTTTCAGATTATGTTTTATTTGAACTACTTGTTGTTCCATTTCTTTTATCATATCTGGCCCGAGTGTAATTCTATCTACTAGGTTATTTGAGTTGATTGAAATATTTCATTGTCTACCATAGAGAGCCTCAAAAGGGCTCATCTCCAATGACTCTTGGTAGCCATTGTTATAAGAAAATTCTACCAGTGGCAGGTAGTATTCCCACTTCTTGGGTTTATGCATCACATGCATCCTTAACATGTCCTCTAACACTTGGTTTACCCTCTTTTTCTTCCCATCAGTTTGAGGGTGATAGGAGGTACTAAAGAACAATTTAGTTTCAAAACCAACAAACAAAGATTTCCAAAAATTTGAAGTAAATCTTGTATCTCTATCTGATATGATTTCCTTAGGCATGCCATGCCTTCTAAATATTTCTTTCATGAAAATATTGGCAATGTCTATTGCCTTGCAAGTTTACTTTACGGGGATAAAGTGAGAAGCCTTGTTCATCTTGTCAACAACTGCCATAATAGTGGCATTATGCTTGGTTGATTTAAGAAATCATGTGATGAAACCCATGGAGATGGTTTCCCATTTCCATTCTCGAATTGGTAGGGGTTGAAAAAACCTTGTTGGATGCCAATGCTCTGCCTTAACCTACTAACATTCTAGACTTTTAACTAAGTAATCAACTATGTCCTTTTTCATTCTGAGCCGACAAAACAATTTGTTAGTGGCTGTGATCATTTTCCGATAACCAAGATGACCAATATATGGTTGTTTATGTATTTCATCCATTATGACCCTCTACAGGTCGTCACAATTTGAAATATACAACCTATCTTTGTAAGTTAGCATGTCATCATTCAACAATTGGTATCCTGCATACTTCAACCCTATGGTCTCTTTCACTAGGTATGATTTCACAGTTTTGAAAAATGCATCTAGTTCCTGTGCACTTTTGACTCTTTCCTTGATGTCTGGTTCACAGGTGCTTACATCTTGATGCAAACCTCTCTAAATGTGTTGAACCTCCACAAAATAGATCTAGCTAGAAAATGCTAGACACATTTGCAGAGAGAAATTGAGAAAGAAGAAGCAAGATAAAAAGAATGGAAGAATTCTCATTAACCGTATTGCACACTAAAAGAGTGAATAATTTACAATAGATATAGGATACCTGAGTAACTAATGAGCCATAGTGGTGGTCTAGATTGATCTGGACACACACCAACAGTTACAAGAGTAAACTTCCACCTAGTCTAGTCTCTCAAGCAGTTACAGGAGTGAACTGCCACCTAGCTGAGTTAACTAGTCAACTAGTATTCAATTCACTGACTGAACAAAGAGTAGTGAGTTGGTGATGATCCCAATGTTACATGGTGACAAAACCAATGCAACATCTAAACTCAACTCAACTAGTCAAACTAAAGTGTCAACTGAAAGAGAATATTCTCCAGGTGGAATATTCTCCCCTAAAATATAGGAGACTGGATAACGACTAATTATGACTAATAAACAAGGAATAACATTAGGAAAAATAAATCCTAGGTGTGTGTGAAGTGACTCCAACACCCCCCCTGAACGTCACTATGGTGAAAATAAAGAATGGGTCCCGACTACGAGGCCATGTTAGGTACCCAAATACAAAATATACACTGAACTAAACAAGGAAAGAGGGAAAACCTCATGGAAACAACCCCCCCCCCCCCTCAAATTACAATTTATAAAATAAAAAATGAGAAGGAACAAAAGGCAATTTATAAGCAACCATGTTCTTCACTCCAAGAAGACCTCGCAACTGTGCAAGTTTGTGCTTGTTGAAGATTTTGTTGAAGATGTAGATTTATGCACAGATCTGATGAAGTATATGCATCATTGATATTTCCACACATATCCACTTTCTCTTCTTGTAATGAACAATATCCAAATAAATTTTGGATCAAATTTTGAAAACCGTACGTCCGTTTCGAGAAAAATGATGAAATTTTGTTGATTTTAAAACGATCATAACTTCACTTTCTGGACTCCATTTCGGACGATTTGTTTTTTGAAATTGGATATTTTCCCGAGAGGAATTCAAATATTCAATTTGTTTCAGCAAATTTTTCTAAGAAAATATCAAAATGACGTCTGATGTGCGCAACTCACTTTTTGTCTCCTGAGATGCATGCATGGTGCATGCAACAGTGTCTGCATGTGACTCTTGATATGCATGCCATATATCTTCCACATGAATTTCAGAAAATAAATCTAAAATGGAGTAGACATCATCTTCAATTATTGGAATACTAATTTCTGCAAAAATGTTTGTAGAAGACTCTTCATAATAAGAGACTTGATCTTCTGATGGCTTCTCTTCTGGCTCTATCTATTCGACCTCCTACATGAAATATTCACAATATTCTTTATTCTCAAATAGAACCTCCAATCTGGTCCATAATTCATTTGGAGTTAATCCTTGTGATTCTTCATATACTTGATGGAAAAGTTCGGGAGAAACAGACATGCCGATACTTCCTATGTCCATATCATGTCTATTGAGAAAGTCATTTTTATCATCGATAGAATTAGGATCTACTTCCATTTCCATAGTTACTTGGTACAAGCCTTTGCATCAAAGATGAAGCAGAATTTTTGGCTTCCATTCCAAATAGTTATGAGGCATGAGAAGTATTTCCGGCAAATAATCCATCTTTTTGTTGTCTTCAATCTTTTGTACCTACAAAAGATTATTTGGTGTAGATTTTGATTAGAAGTCCATCAGCTCTGATACCATGTAAATGTGTTGAAACTACACATAATAGATCTAGCTAGAAAATACTACACACATTTGCAGAGAGAAATTGAGAAAGAAGAAGCAAGATAGAAAGAATGGAAGAATTCTCATTAACCGTATTCCACACTCAAAGAGTGAATAATTTACAATAGATATAGGATACATGAGTAACTAATGAGCCATAGTGGTGGTCTAGATTAATCTAGACACACACCAATAGTTACAAGAGTAAACTACCACCTAGTCTAGTCTCTCAGGCAGTTACAAGAGTGAACTGTCACCTAGATGAGTTAACTAGTCAACTAGTCTTCAGTTAACTGACTGAAGAAAGAGTAGTGAGTTGGTGATGATACCAATGTTTCATGGTGAAAAAACCAATGGAACATCTAAAATCAACTCAACTAGTCAAGCTGAAGTGTCAACTAAAAGAGAATATTCTCCAGGTGGAATATTCTCCACTAAAATATAAGAGACTGGATGATGACTAATAATGACTAATAAACAAGGAATAACCTTAGGAAAAATAAATCCTAGGTGTGTGAAGTAAATCCAATAACCTCCACCAATTCTAGGGTCTTGCACGACCTCTCGGTCTAAGGACCGTTCAATATAGGGAGCCCCATTAGCTCTCAGGTCCTTGATGAACCCTCAAAACACTATACCACATGCCTTTTATCTTTTCCCTCCGCGTAGATTCACATTCGCAAGGGTCTTGTAACTTTAGAGGAGATTTTTATGTGACCTCGGGCCAAAATCATGGGATAAGATCTCAATCCATAGGAACTTCACTACTTTCGAGATTTAGGATTTTGGAGTTCCAACTACAACACATAACAATCCTCTTGAACGCTGAATTCCTGAACAACCTAACAAGGCAAGGATCAACGGTTCACACTATGCGTCGATATATACAGTTCATATAGATTTCAGGAATCCGAGCATCAAGAGTTTTCCCCGTTCAAACATGCAATACCTACGAACATGCAAAATCTGAACTTATAGGTTGGACGACTGACACTCACCTCAGATCAACGGCCTAATTTTACTCCACACTTTAGGCTTCAAATCTTTTTGCACCTCTAACCACACTTCTTTCTGGAGTTATGAACTCCAAACACACAAAGGGATTCAATCAACGATTCACGTTTCCCCACTAATGGATGATCGAGATATACTCTGACATTCAGGAGTTATCGAGACAAAACACTTTATGCCTCCATTCTCCCAGACTAGAGACTCTTCGAATACACTCAGTCTCCGAACAGGTGTCCCCCATCTACCAATGGTCCAGATCTATTTCAAACTCCGAAACTTTGAGAAATTTGTTTCCTCCAGAAAACACACCCTAAAACTTCTAAATTTGAGAAGTTTGAAGGACTTAAAGGATTAACACTTGCACTCCTTTCTCAGATCTTATGGCTGTGAAAGGTCTGGCTCCTTCCTGGGCGGATCTCGTCTGCTCAACCTTTAATTAAAATGGATTCTTCCTTTCGAGAAATAAATCTCACTATCCTTCCTGAGATTTGATAACTTTAAATAAATTAGGTTTTGGTGCATGGCTTGCGCTACTTGTCCTGAGATTGAGACTTAGAAAAATCTCTCGCACACTCCTTATGCCAGCTCTCCTTGAGACTCTTTCAACACATCACTAAGTGTTGGCCTTGTGCACGCCTTGCATGGGTCTATTCCTTGATATTTTATAATCAATTGATTATATGTGCATTCCTTGGACTCACTCTATCTCTCCTGCGCTATTGATTCTATGAATGACTCTTCCTTCGCACTCCTTGCATGGCCACTATGCACTCCTTAAACCAGGATTTCAAAAGAGAAATAGTTGAAACTTATAGAACATCAAAGTTTCATTCATTCAACGATGAAATAGATACACATGCATAAGAACATAGAAAAATAGATAACATAACATTACCCAATTAAATTAGAGATAAGAAAACTCAGACATGTGAAGAAAATATCCTCCTATATTCCTTCAACCAAACATTTACAAGAGTTCCAACAACTCTTCAACTTCTCTCAATGACAGTCCTCTACAACTCTCTTCAGTAACATAACAAATAAACTTTAGTAGCCTCTTTTGGGCCTATATTACATGTATTTATACATGGAGGGGATTCTCAAGCCTTCCTCTTGACTACTCTAGTGCTTTCACATCATAATTAAATCATCCTACCACTAAGTCTTGTTACAATTAAATGAGCATTTAAAATATAGATATGAGTCGATGCTAAAGATCTGTACAATCCTACATGCATTTAATAAATTACAATCTCCCTGGATTTTTACAATGGCTCTTTCCTCAAAATATTACGAGCCTTTAATTATAATATTTTCAAAACATTAAAGTGACGCGATGTCCTTGGAATCAAAGACAATTTGAATGTGTGCACTGGATATTGAGTTTTCCTCCACTTGGCCTCATTGAATGTTGATGGTGATGCTCCTGCATCATACTCCTTTGGACAAAAGGATTCATGGACTCCTGTCCATGAGATCGTGCACTATATTTCCATACTTTTGGATATCAATCTCAATTATCCAACTGGAATATTCTACTGGATGATCTTTCCACTTAACTGGATATTCATAATAAACTTTTCTTCTGGTCTTTTTAGCAATCCTCTGGTCCAAAATCTTCTCTATTTGTGGATCCTCTGCAATGGACATTTGTCTCTTCCACTAAATCTCCTCTCAATCATATGTCCCTTCTGTATCATCTATCCTATAAGTTTATAAGTCTTCTACATTGAATATTGGTGATATTACAATGTCTTCTGTCAGTTTGATCTCATAAGCATTCGTAGCGAATTTTCTGAGGATCTTACAAGGTCCTATCTTCTTCATCTTCATCTTGTTATATTTCCACTTCAAAAACCTTTCCTTCTTCACATGTTCTAAGTTTTGATCTCCAATTTCAAAATTCACCTCTCTTCTCCTCTATTCTTATATTTCTGGATGCTATTTTGTAGTTCTCCTTTGATCTGATCATGGAACTTTTGCATTTCTGTAGCGAAGTACTCTGCTGCTGCACTTCAGAATTCATCTTGTCCTGAATCTCTCAATTCTAAAATTCCTCTTGGTTACATCCCATACACTATCTAGAATGGACTCTTAGTAGTGCTCCTATTCGGTGAGTCATTATATGCAAACTCTCCTTGGGGCGGAATTTGATCCCACTGATTGTTATGTTCAGTGACCAAAATCCTTAACAAATTCCCTAAAATTTGATTCACTACCTTAGTTTGTTCATCTATCTGAGGATGATATGATGAATTGAAAGAAAAAAAATTCCCCAAGTTCTTCCATAAGGTCCTGCAAAATTGTCCCACAAATTTAGTATCTCTGTCTAAGACTATACTTCTGGGGAACCCATGTAATCTCACAATCTCCTTGAAAAAAAAAAAAATCTATGTGAGTAGCATCACTGGTTTTTTGAAATGGTATGAAATGTTTCAGATTCATAAATCTGTTAACCACCATAAATATTGAATCACTCCTTCTCTATGCTCTTGGCAATCCCAGAACAGAATCCATACTTATAACATCCCAGGACCTGTCTAGAATAGGCAATGGTTGATACAATCTAGTGTTATGCTGCTTTCGTTTATCATATTGGGAAATTCTGCATCTTTCCATGAACTTCATTACATTATACCTCATTCTGGCCAACTGTATAAAAAAATCATTTGTGCATATGTTTTACCATGGCCAAAATGTCCAACCAATCCTCCACTATGTTTCTCCTTCAACAAATTGTCCCTCATTGAGAATTTTAGGATACACAACTAAATACCTTTGAACAAAATTCCATCTTGTATCAGAGACTCCATACATTAATCTATGTCCCTTAGCAGGAGGTTCTCACGTGCTTCATAAGATTCCTTGAAATCTGGGTCTTCTTGATACATCTCCTTGAGGTGTTCAAATCCCAAGGTCTCCACTTGGAATTCCTGCAAGATCAAACATCTCCTTCTCAAAGCATCTGCAAATTTGTTAACACTTCCACTAATATGTTTAGTAACAAAAGTAAAATTATGAATGAATTCTACCCATTTAGCATGTCTCTGGTTCAATTTCTCTTATCAGGTTACAAAGTTCAAATCTTGATTGTCAGTATATAAAAAAAACTCCTTTGGGATAAGATAATGCCTCTACTTTTTCAAGCCTTGAATTACAACGTAAAATTCCTTGTCATATATTGAATACTTCCTCTTAACATCATTCAACTTCTCACTGAAACAAGCAACAGGCTTATTGTCTTGACTTAAACCTGTGCCAATGGCCACTCCACTTGCATCACACTTGACCTAAAAAGTCTTCTTAAAATCTGGAATAACTAAAACATGTTGTTCTGTTATCTTTTCTTTCAACACTCTAAATCCCTTCTCATCTTCTTCTGTCCATTTAAAATATCCATGTTCGTTCTTTATGGTGTCCAATATGGGTGCAAAAATACTACTAAAATTCCTGATGAATTTCCTATAAAAACTCGCCAACCCATGAAAAATACTTACTTCAAGAAAGAGTCTTGGAGAAGGCCATTCTCTTAATTCCCTCACCTTCTCTGGATCCATATTCAATTCATTTGAAGAGATTACGAACCATAAATAAAAAAGTTTTGTTTTCATAAAAGAACATTTCTTCAAATTCACCAACAATTTCTCTTGTTGTAACCTCCTCAATACAAACGCCAAATGTCTTAAATGATCCTCTTCAGTCTTACTAAAAATAAAGATATCATCTAAATAAACAATCACAAACTCACCAATAAAATCTTTGAGTACTTCATTCATCAACCTCTTACATGTACTTGGTTTATTTGTTAAGTCAATTGACATAACAAGCCACTCATACAATCCTTCATTTGTTTTGAATGTTGTTTTCCATTCATTTCCCTCTCTCATCCTTATCTGATGATAACCACTCTTCAAGTCTATTTTGGAAAAATAACTAGCTCCACTCAAGCAATCTATTAAATGATCCATTCTGGGTAAATGAAATATATACCCGATGGTTATCTTATTGATGGCTCTAGAATCTATGCACATTCTCCAACCTCGATCCATCTTCAAACTCAACAAAGTTAGTACAACACACGGGCTCAAACTTTCCATGATCAAACCTTTATTCAAAAACTATTGGAATTTTTCTTTGACCTCTTCATTCTCTTGAGGGGTTAATATATATGTTGCTTTATTCAGAAAAGTTGCTCCTGGAATAAGGTCAATATGATGACTGATACTGCTAATGGGCGGTAAAGAGTGATGTAACTCATCCACCAAAATATCATCAAACTCATCCAATAACTCATGAACTTCTACATGCAAATCATTCAAAGAAGTACTTGTGAGAATGACTCTCGGCTTACCTACAACATCAAACTGTATGTTCTAGTCTTTCTTAAATTATTTCAAGAGTTCCTTCCCACTCATTAAAAGTATACTAGGACAAGATTCCTCTTTGACTCCTTTATCTTGTATTGGAAAACACATATGGTTACACACATTCTTCTCAAGGGTATAAGTATTCTTCCTCCCATCATTTATGGCATTCATATCATATTTCCATGGTCTTCCCAATAGAACATGACAAACATCCATAGGTATGACATCACATAAAACTTCATCCCTATAACCACCTATTTTAAAATCAAATTTACATTGTTGACTTACCATGACTTGATGTCCTTTATGCAACCACGACACCTTGTATGGATTCATATGTGTAGCCTTCTCCAAATTTATCTTTTTCGCCATCTCCATGGATACCAAGTTATCGATGCTCCCACTATCTATGATCACCTTGAATGCCCTATCTCTAGTCTTGCAAGTAGTTTTGAACAAGCTGTTCATCTAGACTAGTTCTCATACCTCTTTCTATGGATTTATGATATCTTTCCTCATCATGAGTGATATTCATTCTTTTGTTGTTTCTGCCTTCATCTTTGTCTTCACATTCTTCTTCTGCACTTTAGAAATGTGAGCTTCTCTACCTCCTGCATTCTTCTTCTCAGGAAATTCCCAAGACATGTTCCATGCTTTTACACAAGCATAACACTTCACTTCTCCTCCTATGCCTGTTCCTTTTCCTATGGTAACATAATTTCTTCCTCCATAGTTTCCTCCTCTAGAAATTTCTCCTCCATGTGTGTGATAGTTATATCTTTCAGTTTCTCCTCTGGGTTTCTAGAACTTTTCTTTGATGATTCCTCTTCATATGTTAGGGATATTTCCTTTGTTCTGTTGACTCTACTTCCTTTCCAACTTTTATTCTTCTTTCAGGGATACTTGATAATAATCTTCCACATTTCTCATTTTCATCATGCTAATCTCATCATGGATTTAGTACTCCAATCCATTAATGTACCTAGAAATGTTTTCTTCATCATTCTCCCTCTGTCCTGCTCTTATGCTCATCTTATAAAATTCTTCAGTATACTCTTTCACCGAAAAACCTTTCTATCTCAAATTATGAAATTTCCTAAACATATTTAACTAATAATCCTTGGGTATGAATTTATCTTTCAACTTAGCTACCATTCTATCCCAACTCTTGATTTTGGTCTTACCTTTTCTCCTTCTGTCAGCTAGCAACTTGTCCCACCATAAATCTACATGTCTCTTCAATCTGGTTACTACATTCTTTACCTCATTCTCATCATCAATTTCCTCATAGTCAAAGTACTTGTCTAAATCACTTATCTAGTAAAGAAATTCTTCTACATCTGGATTACCTTCATACATCACGACTTCCATATTTTCTCTAGTTCCTAGCTTGACAACAACTCTCAACAATTTCTCCGATGTTACTTGTTCTCCTGCAACCTCTTCTTCTTCTACATCTTCATTTTCACTTTCAATAACATCACCAACATCGGGTGCTCTTCCTTGTGTTGCCTCCATTGTATCCAAATTTGCATGAAGTTTTCTCATCTCTTCTTCCATGGCTACATTGACTACAGGTCTCTCCTTGCATCTTCTTGGCAGCATGACTTTAATTTTTCTTTTCCTTACATAGATTATTTCTTTCTTTATACCACTTGATGATATCAGACCAAATATCCTTCTTTGCCTGCTATCTACAGACAAAATTCAATCTTTGATACCACTTGATGCAAACACCCACCACTCCCAAGGGTTCGCGCAACCTCCCAGTCTAAGGATTGTTCAATCTAGGAAGTTGAATTATCTCTTGGGTCCTTGATGAACCCTAAAAACACTCTACCATGGGCCCTTTCTCTTTTCCCTATGCATAGATTCACATTCACGAGGGTATTTTCACTTTAGTGGAGACTTCCATGTGACCTTGAGAAACAACCATTGGCTAATCTCTCAATCTGCATGAACTTCGATACTTCAGAGCTTCGTGCTTTGGGAGTTCCAACTACAACACGAAAAAATCCTCCTGAACACTAAATTTGCAAACAACTGAACAAGGCAAGGATCAACGATTCACCCTATGCGCTGAGATCTATGATTCACAAATATTTCAGGACTTCGAGCTTTGAGATTTTTCCCTATTCAAATATGCAATACCTTCGAACATGCTAACTATGAACTCATAGATCAGAGGACTGATGCTCAAGTCAGATCAATAGCCTACGTTTACTCTGCACTTCTGGCTTCTAAGATTTTTGCACCTCGAACCACACTTCCTTCTGGAGTTCCAAACTCCAAACACATGAAGGGCTTCGAATAATAGTTCACGTGTCCCCACTAATGGACGGTCGAGATCTTCTCTAGCCTTCAGGATTTCTCGAGCCAAAAATCTTTATGCCTCCATTCTCCCAGACTGGCAAATCTCCAAACAGGCTAGGTGTGTAGACACATTTTCACCATCTACCAATGGTCTAGATCTATTTCAGACTCTAAGAATTTGGGAAAATTGTCTCCTCCACAACACACATGCTAAATTTTTTTAATTTGCGAAGTCTGAAGGACTTAAAGGATTAACACCCATGCTACTTTCTTAGATATGATGGTTGTGAAAGGTTTGGCTCATTCCTGGGTGAATATCATTCAATCAACCTTTGATTAAAATGGATTCTTCCTTTCAAGAACTAAATCTTGTTATCGTTCCTGAGCTTTGAGAAATTTAAAGGACTTAGGTTCTGGTGCACGCCTTGTGCTACTCCTCCTGAGCTTGAGACTTAGAAACATCTCTCACTCACTCCTTGTGTCGACTCTCCTTGAGACTCTTTCAACACTTCACTAAGTGTTGGCCCTGTGCACTTTGTCCATGGGCCTATTCCTCGAGATTTTATACTCAATTGAGTATATGTGCACTCCTTGCACTCACTCTATCTCTCCTGAGCTATGGAGTCTGTGAATGACTCTACCTTCGCACTCCTTACGTGGCCATTGTGCACTCCTTGCACCAAGATTTCAGAAGAGAAACAATTGAAAATTATAGAACATCAAAGGTTCATTCATTCAACCATGAAACATTACCCAATTAACTAAGAGATAAGCAAACACAGACATGTGAAGAAAATATCCTCTATTATATTCCTTCAACAAAACATTTACAAGAGTTCCAACAACTCTTCAACTTCTCTCAACAACATTCCTCTACAACTCTCTTCAGTAAGATAACAAATAAACTTTAACAACCTCTTTTGGGCCTAGATTACATGTGTTTATAGATGGAGGGGCTTCTCAAGCCTTTCTCCTGACTACTCTTGTTCTTTCACATCATAATTAAAGAATACTAACACTAAGGCTTATTACAATTAAATGAGCATTTACAATATAGATATGAGGCGATGCTCAAAATATATACAATCCTACATGCATTTAAGTAATTCAAATCTCTTGGGTTTTTTACAATGTCTCTTGCCTCAAAATCTTATGGGCCTTTAATTACAATATTTTCAAAACATTAAAGTGATGTGCTCGCCTTGGAATAAAAATCAATTTGAATGTATTCATTGGATGCTAAGTTGTCCTCCACTTGGCCTCATTGAATGTTGATGGAGATGTTCCCACATCACAGTTTACAAGTAAGTCACTTTCATACTTCTACTAATGGCACCAATCACCCTATTTTATTTCCCTTTAATATGTTTAATTTCAAAGTCAAACTCACTAAGGAGAGCCATCCACCTAGCTTTTCTAGTATTCAGTTTGGGTTGGTCTAACAATTATCTCAGCCCACTATAGTCTATCATAAGTATGAATATTATTCCTAGGAGGTAATGCCTCCACATTTTTAAAGCATGTACTATGGAAGCCAATTCAAAATCATGGGTCACATAATTGATTTCATGCTCACTCAATTTTTTGGATTCGTAGAAAATCACATTCCTTTCTTGCATAAGGACTCCTTTGAGTCCTTCAGTGTAGGAATCTATACACACAAGGAAATCCTTATTTGGGTCTACAATCTTCAACACATCTGCATTGTTTAAAATGTATTTCATCTACTGAAAACTCTCTTCACACTCTATCATCCAAATGAATCTAAATCCTTTTTTCTGAAGGGACGTGATTGGATAACCAATATTGGAAAACCCCTTTATGAACCTCCTATAGTATCCTTCTAGGCCCATAAAGGATATTATATCAAAGACATCCTTTGGGGTAGGCCAATCCATAATGGATTTGATCTTGTCAGGGTCAACTACCACTCCTTCTTCAGAGAAAACATGGCCTAAGAAATGGACTTGTTTTTGGAAGAATTCACACTTACTAAGCTTCACATAAATCTTCTGCTCTATCAACACTTGAAGAACTAACTTGAGACTTCATTCTCTTCCCTACTCTTAGAATAGATTAGGATATCATCAATGAAAACCAACACAAATATATCCAAGAACTTGTTGAGAACATTATTTACTAAGCACATAAAGGTGGCGGGTGCATTGGTAAGCCCAAATGGAACCACCACAAATTCATAGAGTCCATACCTTGTCCTAAAGGATATTTTGTGGATGTCTCCATCCTTAATTTGGACATGATCATATCCATACGTCAAGTCAATACTAGAGAAAACTGTAGCACCTCTTAATTGATCAAAAATGTCATCAATTCTTTGCAAGGGATACTTGTTCTTAATGGTCACCTTGTTGAGTTGTCTATAGTCTATGCAGAACCTGAATCTGCCATCCTTCTTGTTCACAAACAAAGTTGGTTCTCCCCAAGGAGACACACTAGGCCAAATGTAACCTTTTTCCAACATCTCTTTTAGTTGTAGTTTGAGCTCAACTATCTCTAGTGTACTCATTCTATAGAGTGGTCTAGACATTGGCATCGCTCCAGGTTCAAGTTCTATTGAAAACTCAATATCTCTTCTTCGAGGTAGAAATGGTACCTATTTTAGAAACACATATTTATACTTTCTTATATATAGGATGGTCCTCTAGGATTGTTTTATTGTCCTCAACAGAGTTCAACACTTGTATTGCATACAAAGGAAATCCTTTTATGCAATACTTATTCACTTGAAGGGATGATATGTGTCTCACTGAGAAAGGATTTTGAATTCCTTGTAGGGTTATTTTCCTCCCTTCCTCATCTTCACACTCCAATGTTTTATTATAACATTCCAACTTGAATTTTTGGGAAGACAACTAGTCCATGCCAATAAATAGGTCATAAGATCCTAAAGGGAGCATGTTTAGGGTTGATTGGGTGGGAACTCCATTCAAAATGATTTGGCATGATGGTATGACCTTTGTCACCTTTCTTTTTGTTCTAGTGGATAGCTATACCAGCCATGATTTAGCATGTTTTACTTTCTGCAATTTACATTTCTCAATAGTTTGATGGGAAACATAACTCAAATTAGAACTAGGGTCAATTAAAATGGGAACTACATGGCTGAAAATCATAGCTTCCATCTCCACCACTGAATCTTGGTGGCCAACTTTTCTATTATCCATGGATGCATAAATTTGTGGCATGCTCATAGCCACATCATTGACTGTGGTAGCCTCTTGGACATTGTAGTCCCTCCTAGTTTCTTGTTTCCTATCTGGGTAGTCCCTTAGAATGTGTTCTTCTCCACAACCCCAACATTTCAAGGGTTTTCTCTTTGTATTATAAGTCTTTCCTTTGGATGATCCAAACAGTTTATTTCCACCTTGAGATGGAAAATTTCACTGATACACATTCTTAGTAGGAAGGCTCATCTTAGAGATTTTCCCACGATTCTTAAATATTGAGGATTTAAACCCCTTCTTCTTGAATCAAAATTTAATTTTCTTCTTCCAATTTTTATGAGGTTCTACCTTGTTATTGAATTGTTCATAGTAGTACCTTTCCTTTCAAATAGTGTCTTCTAAAGTATTTGGTTCATCAAACTCAATTTTGTCCCGGAAGGACTGAGGCAATCCACTAATAAATCGTTGCATCTTTACCTTTCCATCCTTTATGTAGGGAACATAACTCATCAACTCAAGAAATTTGTTGATATATTCATCTATTGTGAGTTTTCTTAGCTTGAGTTCATATAACTCCTTGGTCTTCTCATCATAGTATATTTTAGACATGTACTTCTTCTTAAAGTATTTCTCGAATTGTTTCCATGAAAAATCATTCTCATGAATTTCTTTCACATTTCTAAGGTCCTCCCACAAAACGGAGGCCTTTCCATTCAAGTTAAAAATGGATATCCATGCCTTTAAGTTTTTAGAGTAGTCATGGAATCTGAAGTAATTATTCAATCCAAGTATCCAAACTTCTGCTTCTTCCCCCTTTTTAATTTCTCCATCGAAGGTGGGTGGTTTGGATTTCTGAAACTCTTTAGCATCATGGCTCTTTGAATGTTTCCTCTTCTTTCTTCTCCTCTAAGATTGTAAACTAATATCACTACTAGACAACTCCTTGGAGTTGTCAATTTCCTCACTAGAGGATTCTTCAGTTGAATCCTTGGCATTATCATGTCTCTTGGCTCCATGTTGGGCCTTCTTTGAGGTGCTTCTCCTTGTGTGGATACTTTCAAAACCATGCCTTTGTATCTCAAATGGACTTTGAGTTTTCTTAGTAATTTGTCTATCCACATTATTGGCTATTGGCCCATGTTGTAGCTTTATTTGTATATCTGACAGGCTTTGTAGTAGGACTGCATTAATTTTAGTTTGTTTTTCCAGTTCTT
Organism: Picea engelmannii; assembly: GCA_009831015.1. Lineage (NCBI taxonomy): Eukaryota > Viridiplantae > Streptophyta > Pinopsida > Pinales > Pinaceae > Picea > Picea engelmannii. The sequence goes on along the minus strand of ML777991.1, from coordinate 630,676 downwards.
GTATCATCCTTTCATTGTCTGCCTTACAAATTCGTAATTATTCCATGAGGATTCTTATAGTTTCAGACAAATCTAGAGGGGTTTCCATTACCCTCCTTTAATCATATTCTTCTAATCTATTGTGGGATATTTCCCCCAACTCATGGTGTGTCACCATTCCTTACGTTGTATTTTTCCTTACTGTCCACTAACTGTTTGAGTGCTGATAAAACATTTTTTGTTAACTAATTATCTACTAGTTTCTAAACAACACATCCAATTTGTAAGGTGAAATCAAATTAATTATTTCCAACATTAGCAACACACAGTTCATATTTTAAAACATATAAAAACAACAGAAAGTTGTGTTCCTCTCTTCAGTAATAGATTTTAAATAAGCTCTCATGGATGGGGCAAGTTAGGGTGCTACCCTTTAAAAGTTATCTAATAAAATTTTATTCAACTCGTTCATGAGCCCAAGTAGGTCAAGTGTTTTTTACTACTCTGATACCACTCTAACACACACCCGACCCCTAAGTACCCTTTTTAGGGAAGGGTGTTATCAGACTAATCGGTAGGTGCAGACACTAACAGATCTCCCTAGATCCACCTGGATCTAGAACAAAACAGGACAAGACATGACTCTTGCCCTAAGTTATGACCATTGAATTAGCTAGTAGGGAGGAACACGTGACATACCTTTGTATTGCTTCCTAGGGTCTATGTTCTTCCCACTTCGCTCTGGTTCTCTCATGAGGTCAAGACCAAGACAACACAAACCAACCAAAGTGAAGATAGCAAAATATATTCAATTGTAAATTATGTGTATGATCAAGGAATTACACAATAAAGTAAGAATGACTTTATGGGAAAAGGACATGCCACTGTATCATATTAATCGACGCTGCCTAACGTTCGACGAAGCCGAGAAAGATTTGAATGACTGCCATTCTTCAGCCTATGGTGGTCATATGTTTGGGTATGCTACTGCCCAGAAGATCTTATGAGCAGGGTATTTTTGGCCTTCTTTATTTAACGACTGCATAATCACCGTTCAAAAATGCCATGCTTGTCAGACCTATAATCACAAGATACGGTCACATCCCGCTCCTCTTCACCCTGTGGTCTCCGTTGGTCCCTTTGCGAAATGGGGCATTGATTTCATGACATGTCACCCCCACTCAGCTGGGGGGTATGGATACATTATTGTAGCCATAGATTACTTTACGAAATGGGCCAAGGCGATGCCAACATTTGACAACACTGGAAAGACCGCAACATTATTCATTTTTAATCACATCATAGCTCGTTTTGGTGTTCCCCAGGCTATCATCACTGATCATGGTAGCCACTTTAGAAACTTCATGATGTCCAAACTTATTGAAAAGTTGGGTCTTCGCCATGAAAAAACAACGCCCTATTACCCACAAGCCTACGACAAAGTCGAAGAAATTAACAAAGTTCTCATAACGATGCTCTAACGAATGATAGGGATTTACAAAACAAGTTGGCACACAATGTTGTTTTCGACATTGTGGACTTACCAGACATCCGTCAAGTCCGCTACTAGTTTACACCTTTTCGGTCAGTCTATGGTTTGGAAGCCATTCTCCCGATTGAATGCGAGATACCCTCTTTAAAACTAGCTATTGAACTCCTACCAAACACTTCTGCTGAGGAAGAATGTCGATTGTATCTTATGCGATTAGACGAAACTTGACGCGATGCTACCCTAGTCATAGAAGCTCAGAAAAAACGTGTCAAGGCCCAATACGACAAACATGTCAAGCCTCGCATTTTCTCCGAAGGAGATCTCATTCTCCTCTATGAAAAAGATCGAGATATGATAGGAGCTGGAAAATTCGAAACCATGTGGTGAGGTCCTTATATCGTTAGATGAGTTTTGGAAAAAATGGGCTTATGAGTTAGTAGATTACGATGGTAACCCTTTGAGTGAACCCAAAAATGGGTTGTACTTGAAGAAGTACTATGCATAATATCACCTGTGCACGAGTACCTATATTTTAATTGTATCATACTTCTTGTGTGTTACTGTAGCTTGCTTTTGTCGTTATCTAGTCTCTGCCCTTATGTGACATTGTGTTTGATTTCTAGATGTCGAAGTATTTGCTACCCTACATTGGCTTTGCTGATGGCACTAGCCGTAGTACTCAGAACCTTGCTTCCACTGGATGGGAAATTTACGCCCCTACAAACGAACTTGTCTCCTTACGAGGTGTGTGTCTTGGTCATGCGACCAACAATATTGTAGAGTATATCACCGTTATCGGATTGTTGATTGATGCTATCTCGCTCGAAATCTGTCATTTGGTTGTGCGACTCAATTCGCAGCTTGTAGTACTATAGTTAAGTAATGTCTATACTATTCGAAGTCCTACTTTGTTATGGGTGTATTTGCGAATTCGCCTCTTGGAATGTTATTTTGATTATATTGAATATCAACATATTCCTAGATGTCTAAATACATTAACTGATGCATTGGATAACTATGTATTAGACAGACATTTGTGTCATTTATAAATCAGTCACATCAATTTTCACACAACACAAGATAAACCGGTAGAAGACGTATGTATATATAACGATAAAAAGAGTTTTTACAAAAAAGTTCTGTCTGGGGACCAAAATTTCAAAATCTGAAGCTTATAGCTTCTACAACGTGATGTCATGGACGATGTTCACGGTAACACAGGACTTCTCGGGAAACCCTACGAAGCAGTCGGCCAATGGACTCTGACACTCCTATTGTATGATGTTGATAACGTCGTGGAACCTCTCCAAGGGGCATGTCCGGAATATTTGCTATCAAACCCTCTAGGTTTTGTTCCACTGCTTCATAATCTTCGGCATCCCATCGTGGCACTGGCGCCACCTCTCCTCGTCGCTGAATAGGAGAAGTACCAGGAGGTTGATAAGGTCCCATGTCTGTGTCATCAAAAAGAACTTTGTATTTAGACCTTGGATGAGCATTAAAAAACATTTTCATATGATAAAATTCACAAAAACATTTAAAAAGAAAAAAAATGTGTAATTCTTACCAAGATCCCCCCACTGAGCACCTTCGGGCAGGACCAAATACGGATCTCCTCGGAATTCCAACCTGATGTAGGAATAATCATCGACCATCAGCATCTGTGGTCGCAACCAGTCGAAGAAGGCATCATTATATTTGATAATCAGTCCAGCTACATGACGGGCCATGAACTAATACCATCTCAACATTCTTGGATTTGGTGGAGCTGGTAAATCCCACTCAACCTGCAGCCTTAGCATGGGAACCCTCTCAAGAAAGAAGGACACCAACAAAGACCCATACCTGAATTTCTTCAGGTCGCCTCACCTGCATTTGGTCAACTGCCTCTTCATGCTACGAAGCACTACATCTACCCAGTTAAAAACCCAGTATGCTCAGTACACTCTATGGCATACTGAAAGTAGCTCTGGAGAGACATGTGAGGAGAAGCGCTCCCAGTCATATGAGCAATGGTGAACAAATAGTGCGGAGGTTCAAATCCCAACACTCCTCAAATGGCTACTTTCCCTTTGCTCCTCTCTGCCTCTAGAACATAGTGCAAGTGACAATACTCACTCATGGGAAACCCACCACCTCTGCTACCAGTCAGGCTCGCATGGTACCCACGCCGTGACAGTCCTGTCAAGAAGTAAATGTCCTCGATATCCAAGGACAATGTGTGGACCCCTACATGGAATACTTGCTGGTCAAGATCCCACATATGCACAAGGTACTCCAATAACCTGACTTGGGACCTCATACTCGGGATATGAAATACTTTCAGAAGACCACAGTCTCGTAAAGTGGCAATGGTGGCTAGATGATTTCCAACAATGGCATCATCTTCTTCGTGCTCCCTTTCACGCCATTCTAGAACCATGGTGATGGCCAAATATGTTAAGAACCAAACATCAATATAGCATAGAAAAACCTCAGGAAAAGTACTCAACGCATTAAAAAAGAGATAATTTCAGATAATAAGCCTCTTCGAGGGGGCAACCTCCTTTTACCCCTCTTAAATGTTCAAGTACAAGATGATTCAAAATGAAATTGTCTCCTTGGTATATATAGGAGACTAGGAGGTATAATTACAACTAATGGCCTAAAGCCAACATAAATAAGATAACATTACTAATCTAATATGCCCCAATTAAGGGGTAATGGGCCAATATTAGGGCTTAACATGCCCCTCCCCTTGAGATAAGTTTTGTCCACAACGCTTGAGTAACTCTAGATGCTTCTGTATAAAAGACTCATCTTCCCAAGTGGAATCTTCAGCTGGTAGTTTCCTCCATTTAATGAGATACTCTGAAATGGATCTATTCCTCAGTTGGCGAATTATTATGTCAGTGATGGCTTCAAGCTCCAATATCATTTTTCCTTCCTCATCAAGTTCTGGCAATATAGTTTGAACTAGGATCTTGTCGCCTATAACTTTCTTTAAGCATGAAACATGGAAAACTGGGTGTACTCGTGAAGATGCAGGCAACTCCAATTTGTATTCCATAGTACCAATCTTTTGCAACACCTTATAAGGGCCATAGTACTTCGGTGATAATTTATTATCCTTCTTGGATTGCTTGAGGGACATCTGTTTGTATGGTTGTAGTCTTAAAAATACCCAATCCCCTACTTCAAAACTTCTTTCACTACGATGTTGATCTGCTTGTTGTTTCATGCGATTTTGTGCCAT
>ML777991.1:579211-620989 GCA_009831015.1 Picea engelmannii | reverse complement strand
AGATAATTTCAGATAATAAGACTCTTCGAGGGGGCAACCTCCTTTTACCCCACTTAAATGTTCAAGTACAAGATGATTCAAAATGAAAATGTCTCCTTGGTATATATAGGAGACTAGGAGGTATAATTACAACTAATGGCCTACAGCCAACATAAATAAAATAACATTACTAATCTAATATGCCCCAATTAAGGGGTAATGGGCCAATATTAGGGCTTAACAAAATACCTGCATAAGAAGCATAGGAAGAAAGTTAATAATTCTATTCAACACTTGGTATCTTTTCATTGAGCAAAACTTGAAAAAAAAATTCCACTTTTCGGTTCTCGCAGGTGCCCTTTAGGCACAGTGCAAGGTTCTCGCAGGTATCTTTGGGGTCACCTGCGAGAATGAGGCATTCTCGCAGGTCCCGTGTGGCTGGCCTGCAAGAATGGATAAGTGCAACTTTAACCCCCAAAACAAACTCAAAAGTATGTTTTTTGCCAATGAAAATGAAAAATCAAACCATGAAAAGATAGAGGACAAAGAGCTTACCTCAATACAGGAGATGGTTTGTCGAATGGATGCTCGTAACTCCCGTAATCAAGCACCGAAATTCAAGGGAAAAAGAGGGTTTTGGGCTCAAATATTGGTAAAGTTAAAATGATTATTGTAAAAAGAACTTTTACCCCTTTATATTTACTTTTACCATTTGTTATTGGATTTTATAATTGTTTATTTATTAAAACCTAATGCCTAATGCCCTTTTGAGTACGACTTTTGTAGGCGTAACGACTTCGATTTTCATGCACAGGGATGCGGATATTTTTTCTTCTTCATCACATGTTTTGATTGTTTTTTATGGGTTTTGTACAAAACCTCGAGCTTGGTCTTTGTCCGTTCTCACACTCGAAAATACATGAGAACACGATCGAGCACACTTTTATCACTTTTTCGGGCTCAACAAGGTTATACGAAAAAGGAACCCCCTTGGAGTCCTCTTTAAGCTCTTTTCAGACTCTCTAAACATGAAAAGATTGCCGAGCAACTTTTCTATTTTCACTCTCGTTAAAGTATTTGAAGAAAGCGTCTGTTGGGCAATAATTTATCTCTTTTTCGGTCTCATCAGACTATTTTACGAAAAAGGAACTGAGAGAGTTCTCTTTTAAGTGTTTTTCTAGAATCTATAATCATGAAAAACCTTCGAGTTTTCTATGTTTGGACTCGTTAAAAAAACAACGATAGACCCATAATGGGACCGAACCACTCCTTCCTAGGGTTCGTTAAACATACTCTGAAGGACTTATTCGAAGGATGATCTTATATCAACAAGCATATGATATCCTCCTCAAGCTTGCGTAAAAATAAAGAGGTACTTTCCAGAAATGGCGGGGGAAAATTTGGGAAAGGGATGTGTTCTCGTATTCATATTAATTGGCAGTAAGTGTCTCTCTTGAACACGACACCCCCGTATTCATTATTTGAAGATGGTTTGGGAAATCCATTTGTCTCTCATTCAATTTTCTACAAGGTCATACCCTGCATCGTCTCTAAGTCAATGCTACCAAATCATTGGTCGTTTCATTCATATGTTCAAGAGAAGTTCATCTGAAACCTCTATTGAGTCGATCATCTACAGTTGTCCATTCTCTCTGTGTCGGCCTTCCCTGTGTCTAGTCCAACTTACATCATACTCTATTTCACCTTCAAAATTTGTTACTCATTTTGTGTCATTGATGGGGGATACATCAAGGCCCTCCTGTGACAATTTTTGTTCCATCGACTTCAACTCATTATCCAGAAACAAGACTTAGAAATTCTTTGGTACCTTGGAACTTGCATGCCTCAATGGCAGGTTTCCTTGCTTTCGACAGTGGGTTTACATAATTGACCCCTGATCGAAAGATTCCATCAGATGTTCGACCGCAACTCATTCATTCACATTCGATGGATTGTACTAGTGTACTTTGGGAGTCATTGACATCAATGGTGATTTCCCTCGCACTTGTTAACGGTTTCATCCATGACCGGTAATCAAGTGGTTTCTACCATGTTCGACTTCAACACATGTAATCACATGGTTAGATTCGTACTTTTGGGCGACGGGATTGAAGACCCTGGATATCATCTCTTTGTCCAGGTTGCGATGGAATATGTATAATCTGTGACACATAGATCCACTTTTTATGTCTAGTGGCTATGTCGTCTCAGTTTGAATTTTCTTGCATAGATCCACAATGTATTCCTGGTGGCTATGCTATATTTTGACGGCATGGATCCATAGTGTATGATTGGTGGCCATGACCTATGCCTATAATGAAATCCGTCTATGATCTAATTATGGGAATGCCTACCTCAAAACTAGTATGATATTCTGCAGATGCTTGGTTGTTTGCAGGTTTCTGATTAGGTGCGCTCATGGTTTCTGACACACACACGCAGTTTACAAAGTATTTCGGCTATCACTGATTCCATCCTCATACTTTGGGGGGAATTCTGCTACCCATGATTTTGGTCATCTTGATGGTGTATTGATGATGGTGTACTTAGGCTCCTAATAAGAACTTTCTCCTAAGAAAAGTGGCATTCATCTCTTCCCAGAAAACATATTTTTTAAGAGAGTTCACAGGTTGCTTATATCCTAGGGTGCGAGAATGACCCATTCTAGCAGGATGCCTTCAGCTAGGGTGTGAACTTATTGCATTGTGCTACATAGCTAGGGTACGAACTTGTTCTCAAGCTTGGAAAAAGATGAAGTCTCGATGGTTCTAGAAGGGAATCCTCTAGAGAATGGGTTGGCATTCGAATGGTTATCTTTTTACTTGTTTCCCTGATATTGTGGGATCATTCTTATCCAAGTAACCATCTCATCCTATCCTATATATTGATGGGATTCTCATGGAAAAGGTTAAGAAAGATTAATTGGAGAATTGGTGAAGGAATTGTGTGAAGGACCTAGCTTGAACAAGAGCTTGGAGACTCTAGAAAGTCTATCAAGAGGAATTGGATCTTCTTCATACAAGGATCGAGCAAGTGTGTGTGTTGGAACCAAGAGCCACCGAAAGGAAGCTTATGAAATCAAGGCGATCAGGTTGTATATTCTTGATGTCGCAAGCTTCCTTTCAGTGGCTCTTGGTTTCAACACACACACTTGCTCGATCCTTGTATGAAGAATATCCAATTCCTCTTGATAGACTTGCTAGAGTCTCCAAGCTCTTGTTCAAGCTAGGTCCTTCACACAATTCCTTCACCAATTCTCCAATTAATCTTGCTTAACCTTTTCCATGAGAATCCCATCAATATATAGGAGAGGATGAGATGGTTACTTGGATAAGAATGATCCCACAATATCAAGGAAACAAGTAAAAAGATAACCATTTGAATGCCAACCCATTCTCTAGAAGATTCCCTTCTAGAACCATCGAGACTTCATCTTTTTCCAAGCTTGAGAACAAGTTTGCACCCTAGCTATGTAGCACAGTGCGAGAAGTTCACACCCTAGCTGAAGGCAACCTGTGAGAATGGGTCATTCTCGCACCCTAGGATATAAGTAACCTGTGAACTCTCTTCAAAAATATGTTTTCTGGGAAGAGATGAATGTCACTTTTCTCAAGAGAAAGTTCTTATTAGGAGCCTGAGTACACCATCATCAATACACCATCAAGATGACCAAAATCATGGGTAACAAAGGGGTATAAATTTTTTTATTTCCTCAATTAATCACAAACCCTAAAAACTAGGATTACATCGTCTTCGATTCGACAAGGGTTTTCCAACAACTATAAATTTATCCAGATCGGAGTTCTAGATCAAAATTTATGGTCTTTTATAGTTCTTTAAGCCTTTTTCAACTAGATTCACTCACTGCCATGTGGCATTCATGTGGCTCCCTGTCACCTGACACACCACATTATTATAGCATACAAAGACTCTCCCAACCATAGGTTAATGCTTGTCTAGATCTTATAGGCCTATTAAATTAATTAATCATTATCATGATAAAATCCCGCTCTTTACTAATCATTTAATCATTTATTTAATCCCTATTAGGGATAATTAATCCTCATTAAAATCAATTAACCACATAAACTCCATTAACGTGCATACATTACACATTATATAATAATTTAAAATGGAAAAAGGATTTGGTCTCATCCATGTGTTTATTTTAATATATAGATTTTATAATAAACCCCATCAAAATCTATGCCTAGATTTCATTATATATATATATATATAATAACTTCACATGTTCGTCACTCCCAATGGTCGAAGTCCCAATAATTACAAAATTATTAAGAAGTTGATCATGTGTGGACTAATCCTGTTTAGCATGTAATTAATCCAGCCTTCAGGTCCTTCTCCAGTTCAATCTCCACCTCAAACTTCCAAACTCCCGGAGTCCTGAAGAACCGTAGTGTGCTAAGAAATGATCAAGGAAAATAATCATGTGTTTATTAACACATTAATATATATATATATATATATATATATATATATATATATTACCAGTTATGTGCATGTATTCAAAGTCTGGTGAGTTTTAATTTAAAATTTGATTTAATTAAGCCTGCAATTAAAAGGGAATGAAAACTATTTCCTATTTTCCATACTTTTAGAATAGTAAAATATAGTATTTATACTTGGGTTTACTTCCCACCAAAATTAAGGGGATTCTTCCCAAACTTATAGGATATTTAACACAAGTTTAACATAATTTTTATTAATTCCCAAATGAAATCTAAAAGGATTTTTTACTTTGAATTCATGTAAGAAGTGTCATGTACAATTATAAATTATTTTCCTTACTACCTATTTATAATGATTTTTGCATTTTTAAATGTTTGGGTTGTTTCCCTATAGTCCAACCTCAGATATTATATATTCTAAGTTTTTTGTAATAAGGCTTGAGGAAAAGCTAAACTATAACACTATTATACAAAAAATCACTCTCTCTTCTTTCAAATGGTTTATATAGATTTTTAACTGGTCAATCATCATTGTGAAAGCATGCATTAAATTGTGAAACACATTCAACCACAACATCCACTCCCAGAAATCTTATTTTAACACATAGATAGTCAAGAGATAAGGAAGTAAATCAAATGAGCTTCAACTAAAATATTCTCTTCATTTTATTTAAATTTCTCATGCCACTTTTGTCAGAAATTAAACTTACACAAGTCTAAAACATAGTATACAATTTTATCTGATCTTAACACTACTAATATTTAACAAAATATACTTATATAGAAACCATATAGTGTTTCAACTGCTGAAAGGGGTTGCCTATTCAAACCAACTGTAAGAACAACAACTCTTGGAAGGATTTACCACATGCCACCCCCTAGCCAGATCATGATGATCTGAGAGAGATTCTTTCTTCTATTCATCATAAACTAGGGACAGAGGTCACTCTCCTCTTCCCACAAGAACTTGGAAAATCGGTTTTCTCTGCACCAAGAAAGGGGGTCTACAATGAGTTCTTCCTCAATCACTCATCTTCTATGCAACCCCGTTTATCAAATTGGTTAGAATATGATCCCAAAAATTCTTGTACCGAGAAACAAATTTATTTCTCAGTTCTCTTCAGAACTAGAGAGCTACATATGCTCTCCCTCTTCAGAAAATGGTAACCAGATCCATTCCTCTTGCATCCTCTCCTCTTCCCATGATTTGTCTACCTTTTGTTTCCTTCCTCAACACGATTTTGTGGGTTTAATTCCCAATTTTGTGGTCCAGGTCAGGAAGTTTCCATATCGGTACTCTTCCCATAGCCTCATTGAATCTTGAGGAAGACTTCCCAACTACTAGCTTGTCTGGTAATTAAATTTTATGGGTCAGAGGACTGTTTTGGGTCTGAACAATTTAAAACCAGTAGAATACTAGTTTGGTAGGGGTCATCCAAACCATCATTGGTTCCCCTCACTATTTATATCATGTATAATGATCTGCCTTGGCAACCCCTTCACCAGTTATGCAACATATTTCACTTTATTTAGGAACATAAAATATATACATTAACTTCTATAACAAAAGGTTCATCAATTCCAACATCCACACATAATCAGTTTTCCCATAGTCTTTTATCAAACTATAGTTATATTTACAAGATGGCGGAAACAAGGGTATTACATGCATCAACCACTTCAATATCAAGAAAAATAACTTTTCCCTTGAATTCCACAACGAAAGATTTCAAGAGTCTGTAAGGTTGGAAACCACGCCCATCAACATAGATGATTTTAGAGGCTAAATTTCGGAAATGGGATAATTTTCCATGGTTTTTACTAAAAAGGGATTCACCAATTTCCTTTTTTATAAAAATGATTCACCCAAATTCCTTAGAATAAAATTATTTTACCTTAAAAAACGCCAAAATTTTATAGAAACTATATAAAATCCGTAGAAATTTGATTTTTTTTGCACAAGTATCACCACACATTATACATTTTGCATATTAAGGACTAGTAAGATTAGCACATGTTTCTACACTTTAATATAAATTTACATCCTTAAAATTATCATTGTCCATCAAATGATTTAACGGTGGTAGGAGACTGGATAAGTTCAAGAGAACCAATGGATCTCCAACAGGACAAAGACATGACACATGTGGAAGCTCCTTCATCCAAAACAGTGCGATGGATGTTCTTCCCACCAACCACAACTTGAATTTGGAAGTCCAGGTGATGGGAGAGACTCGGCTTAATATAATCCATATTAAACATAGCCATATTTGACACCTCTATATCCACAAATCCAATGGTATATAACAATGTTCTACATTGACTTGGATATTTTTGTAGAACTTCAAGCGTCGACATAGCACAAGGTGCTTGTGCCAAATCTTCAACAATGTTGTAGTTTTGAGAAACATGGGAACTTGTATTGAACATAGAATTCCAAATTGTTCCCTTGGGTAGGCACAACACTGAATCAAGAACATGCCTCTCGATATGAAGAGGGGCAGAGGATATAGGAGGAGTGGAAGTGGAGGTCTTATCGATAGCACCTCCATTAGCATGATTATCTCGAGGAGTGTCATAAGTATTAGCTTTGGTTATTAGACTAATCGTCTCCTTACACATAAAGACCTGAGAAATGCTTGAGGAATAATACACTTGGTGGGAATGACCTACATTACCCCCCTGCGGAGGGGCAAGATTTTGCGCAACCATTTGTTGTTGTTGAGTTGGGAAAGGATCAGCTAACACCGCGGGTAGGGAGGTTTAAAAAATTTAGTGACTTCTTCATGATGATGGAAGTATTTCGTGTAGTGGTACTCCATACAAATCATGCAAGGAAGCTTAGTATTCCTTTTTGGTTGGGTATCAATAGTTTTTTTACTCTCTTGTGGGTTATAAGAATTCTTGGATTTACCCTTATTTTTCTTCTTACCTCCAGGTTGCTAAGATGAAGTGGATTGGACCACATTCACCTAAGAGATTTGTGTAGGAGAGGGATTCGTTTGGTAACAAAACCTACCTTTCCATCAACATGGGCTTCAGGAGAACGTCTTGATGGATCATTCGACACGAGAGGAGCATGAGGGATCATATCATAAAGTGTGCCTGATTGGGAATATACCAAGTCCAAATATTGAGCACGATTAATCACTTGATCCTTAGTGACAACACCACCCTTGGTGACATCTCTAGCGATGGGTGGAAAAAGTGACTTGGTAAGCCAATCTTACAGGATTTGGTCTTGAATATTAGCTTTAATCATCCATCGATGTCACCTCCTTTCATGAATATGATCATAAATATGTGTGGAGGTGGATTTTATAAGTGATGTTAAGAGCTCTATATCGGTCTCATATCGAATAAACAACTTTAAATGTGTCAAACAATCCATAGATAAAGTATTAAATTCACCAAAGGAGTGTGGTGACAACTCAATATAGCATTTGGTTGCTAAGCCTATGAGAATTCTCTAGAAAAGTATTAAATGAATGGAATCATCCATCAAAGAGTTCAAAGAACACCAAATATGGAAAGTCATAATGTAGTTATTACATTCTTCTCCAGGATTCCCGTCAAATTTTAGGATATCAGACGATTGTTTGGCAGGGATTGGAGGTCAAAACATGCCATGCAATATGGTATGATAGGTCAAATGTGACATATTAGGCATATCTAATGTAGCCAAGAAAGAAAGTTGTTGTTTAGCCTATGGATACTAGTTCATGTGACATAGGAACACCAACATGACCATATATAGGGTGCGAAGGGATGGAAAACTCAGATGGTACTCCCATGTATTGTGGCTTACCCCCCATGTATTCTTCTTGAGCTAAGGGTCCCCCAATGTATTGTGGTTGACCCGATGGTCGTCCCATGTACTGTGGTTTACTTGACGGTCCCCCCATGTATTATAGTTGGCCCGATGGACCTCCCATATACTGTGATTGAGGGGGATGTTTTTTTGGAATCATGGGTTCACAGATCGATTGGAAAAATTTCATTGTCGAGGAATTCCCGCTGAATTAGGTTTAACCCATAAATGATTTGCAACTTCTAGATATGGGTGTCTAGGATATAGGCCAATAGTAATGGGAATGGAAGGACCTGCATGAACAACTTGTCCCCAATTTTGTTGATGTGGCCCGCACATAGGAGTTTTCCTCATAGTTGAGGGTTTCCCCCAAGCTGAATATTGACATCCGATCAAGGGTTTAGGGGAGCTCCCCATTTGTAAAGTTGGAGATGTGGGTTGAGTAGCTTATGTAAATGAAATTTTTTGAATGACTTGACTACTGAACATATGGCCAATAGGATGACCAAGTAAATCACTTGATGTGTGCATATGTGGGATTAGTGAAGAAGGAATATTACTTGACTCATGTTTGGAGGGAGATGTACTCACAAGTGGTTGTGTCAGAGTAACCTAGGTCAAATATGTTCTCAGTAAATAAGAAGCACCAAAAGTAGTGATATGTTCTAGTGTGGTTATCTTCAGGTCAATTGGGGGAAATAGTATTCCATTTGTGTAATCACAAGACAACATATTGGATGAACTAGTCGATAAATGATAAGAAGATTAAACATCAATAAATTTAATGGATGGTTGTTCAATAAGTAATGGTCCAAGTGGATCAGTTAAAGGGGGCTTTGCATAAGGTACAACACCTTCTAGGAAGGTTGTGACTGGTTCTTCTATGCGTTGGTTACTCCCAGGAGCTATCCTCCATGTCTCAAAAGTTTATTCTTCAACCATTCATTTCTAAGAAGAGTCATGTTGAGGTTCTTGAACTTTAGGATCCAAACCTTGCATTCTGTGAGATCTTTGAAGCCCTTAATCGACCATGCTGAAAGCAGAATAAAAATCCTTAAGGACAACTATGAACCCTGAAAGAACACACCCCTAAAAAACATCTACAGGTAATCAACCATGCACCAATATATATAAGGATCTTCAAAAAATGGGATGTCAAGTTTTCAACGAAGAGATAAGAGGCAGTTAACCGAACCTCAACGTAACACCCCTTCTCAGTGAAAGAAACCCTCACTTCTTGGGGTCACCCTTCAAGGGTATTGAAAGTTTGATATGACTTATGCCCTAGGTACCATGGTAATACCCCCATAGTCACCTCTGTAGATACCTAGGAAACACCACTAAGGTTACCAACTCACAATCAACCTCTAGGGGGTACAATCAATAGTTGGGACAAAATGTATGGGAAGGATAACAAAGTTTGAAGTTCTTCAAGAGAACTGAAGAAAATTGGATTGGTAATACTCTTGAGGACACTGAACGGATTGGGGATTCACGAAGCACCAAGACAAAATGAAAACAATAGGTTCTCAAGTGAAACCCCCAATAAATTCTCTTTCTTATAGGATTGGTAAATATTTGGAGGGGTAATCGTCATTTCTCTTCCACACGTGACCTCATGTTTATCCACTGTGTTAGAGGGGGTTCCCAGATATGCCTTTATGACAATTGGTTTTGATCACTCTTTAGTGTTCTACAGTCTTGTTTTGTAATCTTGGAAAATTTACTCACTTTTCCTAGTCCAAAKATTCTAACCTTATGCTATTGTTGGTGTACTAGAAACCCAAAAATTTCTAGTTGATTTTATTATCGTGTTGGTTGATTTTAATGGATTTTGTTACTCATAAATATTGATGCAGATGAAATTGATGATCTGTGAGACTCCACTCCRATAAAATGAAAAATAATGAAATAAAAATGTTTATTTTTGATGAATTCTATATAGGAGAAGGAGAAGAGCTATTTTCTTCTTAACAAGCACTCAATATCATGCAAATTTTCAAATTTTCAAGAATGATGCCAAACTTTCAAAAAAATCCAAAATCCTAAAGAAAATAGAAGACTAGTTGTTTCAGATCATGTAGCAAAACAAAATTTCTTAAGAATGCAAAGATATTCGTTTCATTGTATGTGCAATGAAATCTTTTCAAATGAAAAACTTTTGTTCTTACTAACTTTCAATGAGAATGAAATAAATCAATGTTTGACACAAAGGAACATGAAGCAAAAAGAAATAAAACAAAGTGCACTTAAAATCTTTATGAGAATTGAAGTAAATCAAGCGTGAGACAATGTTGGAAGCAAGCTGAAGTGGAAAGAAGAATGATCGTGGGGAAAGGAAGCATGCGAAAATGGAAGCAATAGCTGGAAGGAAACACAACATGTGTGCATGAAAGAAAGAACACACTAGGAGAGCGATAGCTGGAAGGAGGAACAGTAAGTGCACATGAGAGGAAGAACTAACGTCGGTAGGGTTAGGATTTTGGTAATGTATTGTAATGGCTGAAGAGCCAAATATGTATAAATACCGATTCTGAGGTATTATAGAGGGTTCTGATACGTAGGTATCATAGGTTGGATTTTTGCATTGTTCAGATTGTTTCTACATCATAGATATGTACGAGTCGATACAAATTGTAATGTTGTTATGTACTATTTTGTACATTTTTGAGCTAGAGGAGAGGAGAGAAGGAAGATATGAGGATTATATTGCAGGATGAGGAGCCTGGTGCGATCTAGTCCACCTCATATAGATCTTACCTATCTGAGGAGAATTGTAAGCGCGTGGCGCTGGATACGTAGAACTACCATAATAAAAGAGCCAAGAGATGAATCTTTGTGGACTTAGCCTAGGAGGAGGGTGAACCACGGTAATGTCTGTGTAATGTGATGAATTCCCTCATATCTTTACCATCTTTTCAATAATTATTTTTTATGCTTAATGAATGAATGAGTTATTCCATTGCTTATTTAAATGTTGTTACGATATGGACGGAATAAATCGCGAATAAAAGTAGGTTGCAATCACAAGTTATAATAATTGGTTCAGGGTTTAGATGTCATATCTCACGCTCAATCCTAGGTTGTAAATGCATGAGTCTTATAGTCACCCATTAAAACTATCTCAGGTGAGACTGGGTGGTCCATTCTATGTGTTTCATTGCCTTCTGGTTTACCAGGAGGGCCAATAGTTTTAGAGGATTTGTTGGAAACCCAAAAGACATGAACCCTGGGTCAATAACTCATACAGTAGAGAAGGAAGACTAGAAAACCCAATAAATGGTTCTATTTCCATTTAAAGAAACATAGGAGGATTGAGTAGATGAGATAGGTGGAGCGAGAAATGAGAAAAGAAATGAATAGAGAAATGAGCCATTAGAAGGGGATGTTAAGATCATGGAACCCCACAAAAGTAGAAATTGAAACTTGGTTGAGAACCAAAGAGCTAGAGTTTACTGATTTGCAAAAAATATTTTTCTGTGATTTTTCGCATCTATTGTAGGAGTGGATACTAATATTGAAGGATAACCATGCGAAAAATCGGATTCAACAATTAGAGTGGACCCCAGTACATATTGAGAAGTTACAACAGGTGTATAACAAATGCACCTGCGCACTAGACTTTTGGCTTGACATTATTTTGGCAGGGTTTATAACAACGTTTGCAGTTGACACAACGAAGTCATACAACACAGCGGAGCAAGAATTTATATGTTGACCTCGAGGAAGGTACATTTGACCACTATATACTTATATTAATACATTTCTATATAACAAGGGTGTAATGACAATGGAATCATATAACTAAACTTCCCTGCATGCATGGGGGAAGGGGGGAAGCACTGACAGAGAGAGGAGAAATGGAAGGAGGTAAGGATACGAGCAAGAAGGAGGAACCCTTGGACCCGATCATGATGGATGACGACCAGATATGGAGGAGCTTGGAGACAAATGGAAAGACGTGTAGCAGAGAACCCTACTAATACAAGGTGAATACCAAGAACAGAGATATAGCTACGAGGTAAGGTTTGGCGAGTGATGAGGAAGAGGTAGAGGATCTCTGAGCTATGGAGAAAATTGAGGAAATCCTGCATGCAACATATGAGAAGAAGACAAGAGGTCCAAGAGAGGGAGGATAAGGTATCCATCCTATCCATATTAATGTCAGTGTGGAACCCATAAACCCATGTGCGACTAATACACCAAAGAGAACACCACCGTTTAGACAACCACAATTCGAAGGAATTCTAACAACAAGAAGTACATCTACACAAGGAAAAAAAACTGGAGGATCCAGTTCAGGAAACACTAGTCAAGTATCTACACCATGCGGAGGAGGTATTATTTCAATATTCGGAATGGTAAGACACGATCCCACCATCAGATTACCAGAATTTTGAGGAGAAGTAGTAGAAGACCTTGAGAAGAATTTGTTCATTTGTGCAAAGATATAAGAAGCAGAAAAGATCATTGATGAAGATACCAAACTTGCACAACTATATATTACACTAAGAGACCATGCACTAGACTGGTACTTGAGTCTAGACACAAACAATTCCCCTGGGATGACAAGGACAATGGAAGACATTAAGAAGTTACTGATTAATGAGTTCTAGAAGTCGAGTTCATAGGATCAGTACATGAACAAGATGATCGAAATAAGACAGAAACCATGAGAGTCTGTATGGAAGATTGACCATAGATTCAAGCAACTGAAGGGAAAGTTAAAATATCTCATGACCAATATGCAGCATCGACACTTGTTTGTCAATTCACTACCCCGACACTTAAAATACCCTTTACAACAACAAAAATTTCAAACGAAGACAAAGGCTCTACAGGGAGCCTTGCAACTGGAAGAAAACCAGTACCAAGAAACATACCCATCTATCGAAGAACTGAAGGAGGATTTGAATAATCTCACCTTTCAGCTGAACCCGAATAAGATCAAGGACAAACGATAATTCATTTGGTGAACCATGTATAGGACAAAAGGACACCACAAGAATGAATGTCCAATGTTCACGCAGTATATGGAAACATGAATGTTGAATACACTACCAATGAGAGGATTATGGTGCAAAATCTGTAAGAAACCGAGTCATGACCCTGATCACTACATGACGATGTAGAAATACCAGACACTCCCAAAGAGTTCATATTGCACCTTTTTCAAGTCAGTGGGCCATGATGATAAATATTGTAGAACTATGGAGCTAATGTGAGAAAGGACATCAGATTCATATAAGGTACAGGACAAAATGATGTCTGGGAAAGAAAATCCACAGTTCAATCAAGTCCTAACTCCATACAACACTACACAACAACCATACAATAATGCACAACCATAGTACAACTTGGCACAACCCTAGTACAATAATGTGCAATATAATTAGGAGCCTCAGTATAACACCCCAAGAGGTGATCGAGAAGGCTATAGAGGAGGAGGACGAGCCAGAGGAGGTTTTAGATGAGGTAGAGGACCAGTCACATGTCACAATTGTCAGCAACCAGGACATTATGCAAGGGAATGTCCACTTCCACTAACAAATTGTATCTTTTTCCATGCATCACACCACGATACAGAGGAATGTCTGAAACTACTAGTGAATATTTAGAAAAAGAGGAACTAGAAAAATTAGAATGTTTAGTGGATTTTAGCCGAAGCAAGGGATGAAGGATGGAATATCAACATAGTTACCCGCGGAGCAGCTAAAACAGGCACTGATGCAGTTCGACAAGAACCAATGCAGAACCAATGGGTAAAGAAGAACACTGAACCCAGGAAGTAGTTCGACGCGCAAAAGGAAAATGAGATCTTTAAATAGACCAGACAATAATTTCAGAAGGAGGGCACAACGTCAACTTCAACTGCACAGCATAACAAGGAAGCACCAGAATCCGAGATGCCTCCATCATTGGACCATAGCAACGAAACGCACCTCATGGGACAAGTAAGTACGATCAAAAGATTTTTTCAATCATGTGTAAAATTATTAAGTGATCTATCATCTGTGAAAATATTGGAAAACATCCTAGACAAGTGTAGCAACGAGACGAAAGAAAAGATAGAACCTAAAACAGAAAATAACTTACACACAAAAAGAAGAACAAGTAGGGAATTTAGACTAAATGCTAACATTGGGGATTTCAATATGGGGGACATTATTCTGGATCTAGGATCTAAAGTGAATGTATTACCAAATAAGACATGGCAATGCATAGGAGAGCCCACATTAGGATACTCAAATGTTCAATTAAAACTAGCAAACCAACATAGAGTCCTACCAATCGGTAGACTGAAAGGAGTGACCATAAACCTTGATGGAGTACACACTAAAGCAAACTTTGAAGTCATTGAAATAGTAGACGGTACAACACCTTACCCAACATTACTTGGTCTAGATTGGGCGTTTGAAAACCAGGCCATAATCAATTTGAAGACTAGTAAAATGACATTTGAGTCTAGAGAATATAGGGTCATTGCGCCATTAGACCCATCATAAGGGGAGAGGTTTGTAGGACCTACTTCCCTAGACTTAGAGGAAATCGGTCAGTTGTACAGAATGACTGTGTGCGATGAGGATTATGTAAACCCAACTGTAGACGGGGTACTAAGTTGGTGGAGCATTACTTCATGACGAACATACTTAGACACCGGTTTAAATAAGTAGCACCAGAGGATACATGAAGTATCCACATGAAGATGTTCAAGAATAGACTACACAGTAAGATGGATAGGCAAAAAAATCAGGGAACCACCAGTTTCCATGGAATAAATGATTTGGAAACATTCTTGACATAGTACAAAGACATAGTGTTAGAGAACCAGAGACTGTTAGCACTTGACTTATCACTAAAGGCCACATCGACAAGATGGTTGGGCGCACACAAAGAGAAAATCACTGATTGGTACCAATGTAAGAGGTTACTGTGCATAAGGTTCGACACAGAACATAAAAACAACAAACGACAGAAATATGAAGGACATAGAGAGCCAACGAAACACTTGGAGGTGTGTAGAAAACTGTGGAAAATAACACCACCAAAGGAATGGCATCATTACTTCATACATACTCTAGTGGGAATACCAACGAATTGGTATATGGACTAGGAATTACGCAAAGGAACTATGACATGGACGACACTGCGACAGGATTTCACAATCACTTTATCATTCAAGCATGAGAACCCCAACATAGATGCATCCCTTAAATGGATCAGAGGAGTAATATTCATCAAAGAACCATAAATATAATTGATCACAGAAGAACAACAATGGAACAAACAGACAGTCAAGGAACTGTTGTCTTATTACCACGTACAAGAAGAAGCACCAGATGAAGATGATCTGCACAATATTCAGATCGAAGAAGTAGAAGGAGAAAGAGATGTGGAAGGACCACCCACATAATCAAAATACATTTCTGTTCCAATCAAGGTAAAGAAATTTAACATCGGGACAACTGAGCAACCCAAAATGGCCAGCATTGGAGATTACTGGGACGAGCAAACAATATAGAGTATCACAGAGTTATTACGCTAATACAGTGACCTCTTTCCCACAACATTCATAGAGATGAAGGGTATAGCCGGAGAACTAGGAGAAATGAAGATACCACTCAAACCTGATGCGATACCTATTAGACATCAAACCTACATATTGAACCCAATATACAAACATAAATTCAAAGTTGAGATCGACATGATGCTTGAAGCCAACATCATAGAACTAGTTGAGGAGTCAGCATGGATAAGTCCAATTGTAGTACATGAAAAGAACGAGAAGGGATTAGGGTATGCATAGACTTAAAGAAGTTGAACAATGCATTCCTACACGAACCATTCCCTACCTCGTTCATGGATGAAGTGTTAGAGAATGGGGGAGGACATGAAGATTACTTGTTCACTGATGGATTCGTAGGCTACCATCAGATTAATATAGCATAGAAGGAAAGACACAAGACCATGTTTGTGACAGAATGGGGAGCTTATTAGTAAAAATTTATGTCGTTTGGACTGAAGAATGCACCGACAATATTCTCCAGAGTGGTCATCGCAACATTTAAGGAATTCATCCATCAGTTTCTTGAAGTATACCTGGATGATTGGACAGTCTATAGCCTGTTGAAAAACCAAGTGGAAGTTTTACGGCTGATGTTAGAAAGATGCAGACAGTGCCAAATATCACTGAACATCAAGAAATGAATATTTGTAACACTGTCTGGGATACTATTGGGCCACATAGTATGAAAACAAGGTTTATTAGTAGATCTGGCAAAGATCGTATTCATTGTTAATTTGCCAGCACCGAAAATAGTTCGTCAGCTAAGAGCAACGTTAGGACACACAGGATACTAGAGGAAATTCATCAAAGGATATGCGCAGATCACAACACCGATGGAAAAGATGCTAAGGAAGGATACAAAGTTTCAGTGGAATGATGAGTGTCAACACGGTCTGGATACCTTGAAGGAAAAGATGATTACTGCGTTGATATTGGTGTTTCTAGACTGGGAAAAGACATTCCATGTGCATGTAGATGCATCATCCATAGAACTTGGAGTTATCTTAGCATAGCCAGGAGTGGGAGACTTGGATCACCCAATAGCATTTGTGATGCAGGAGCATCTCTAGCAGCAAGCGAGTGTGGAGGCGGAAGACAAGATGGAAAGCGCAACACACATTTTTCTCACGTTTTGAGATATTTTTGAAAACATTAAATGTAGTGGTTAAAAGGATGCATACTCGCATATTGTAAATATATCATCAACGATTTCTCTCATCCATAGAAAGTTAAGGAATTTATGCAGAGTTAATGAAAGTAGGTAGATTTAAATTCTAGATTAGACAACTTTAGAGCATAGGAGGGAAAATGACTATAGACACCCTCATTCTTGTATCATTGTAACATTAAGCACATTAGCATAGAGAAGAGGAGATCTCTAGCATAGAGTTGTAAAGAAGAACCCATGTACAGAAGTTCTAAATTAATATATGAAGCCTTGATTCAGATTCATGGTGTTATGATACTTTCTGTGTATACATGCTAATTGATCTGCTTATGGTTGTTTTATTCTCTCTGTTATCCATTTTCTTTGATATTGTGTGAATGTATGATTTCATGCTGAATGTTGAACTCTAAGAGAGGAAGTGAATGAGTTTCAATTGTTTCTCATCCCAAGTAAGAATTTTCTGCAAGGAGTGCAGTGAAACGTCCGCAAGGAGTGCGTTGACGAAGGTTCAAAGTTTCATCTCGAAAAAGCTTAGGAGGGATACCATTGTTCTTATTTCAACAGAAGTGTAGAAGTAGCACAGGAAGCCGTGCAAGGAGTACCCAAGAATCATAATTATTAAACTTAACCACCCAATGGAGAGTGAAAGGACTACTATTGCAGCGAGTGCACAGAGTCGAGAGAGATCAAATACACAGGGATATTTGATAGATTGCCGCAAGGAGTGCGTGTAGGGATTATTTTGAGGATCGAAGTTATCGAAGGAAGCTCAGGAGGGTTGAAACCATTGAAGTATTCAAAAGAAGACGAAGGTCAAAGTCATCCAGCAAAAGTAAAGTTTAGAAGGAATAACGTTAGTTCATTTCATAGGAGGTGTCAAGGAGGAACGAACGGTCAGAATTACCCTAGGAGAACTTCCGAAGTCGCGAGGACCATGAGATCCTGAGGAACTGCAAGGTGGATAGGGGAGGCTAAATCATCAACTGGTATCAAGAATCAAATTGGACCATTGATCACAACCTGTTGTGGTCCGTCAAATCATTTCGGGGTTCGGGAAAACCAGAGAAGACAGAGGATTGGGACCGAGAGTTCTAAACTCTCAGTAGTTGGAAGTCTGAAATCACGCCAGCCATTGGATCAAAGGAAGGCTTATAGCCTTTGATCTAGTTGGAAGTACCATTTCGGAGATCAGGGATTCGTAGTTTGGAGAGTCGGGAGTCTTACGTTTGGATTCGTGAAGACGCGAAGTCCGAAACCTCGATAAAGTGACCCGACCCATGTGAAAGTCAACTTTTGGTTGACCTATTGGATTTTGGCATTTCATCATTCACGGATATGAGAGGCAGGGATCCTTTGTTCTGGGATTCCTGAAATCACGAAATGCGATACATCCGTGGAAGAGGAGGACGTGGTGACATTTCGGGGATTCTTCATTTCGGGTTTCGACAGTTGGAAGGTCGCGAAACTCGACAACAGGTATTGCAAAGTCGCGAACCCTGAAGTCCCAAGTTCAGAAAAGGGGCACGACGTTATTTTGGCCCAAGGGGATTTGAGTTGGCCCCTGGTGTTTGTAAACATAGGCTCAGCTCATAAGGACCTGTGGAAAACACCATTGTTTTTGTGTTTGATTCCTGGAGGAGGAGTGAGAGAGTCAATACGGACTCAAAGGGAAGATTTAGAGAGATCCTGCGCAGACCTCGACTTGAGGGTTCCGGGGGTCTACGCCAAGTTTGGTATCAGATCATAGAAAAGTTCTTTGTTTTCTGTAGCAAAGGAAGGAAGAATATTTCTCAACCATGCCACCGAGAAGGAGAGATAGACCAATTCCTGATCCAACAATGGAAAGAGAAATGTGCGAACTACATGCTAGGATTGATGCCATGGAGACAACACAGAGGCGCACATTCGACACTGGGGATATCAGTGAGGCTGACAGTGAAAATGAAGCTGGACATGGAGAAGAAGTCATAGTCGAGGATGTTGTAGACGAACTCCTATTCAAGGTTGTTGCTAGGATAGGTTCCAGGGCAAAGATGGAGATTCCCATGTATGAGGGAAACCTAGACGTTGAAGAGCTTCTAGACTGGTTTAGAGATTTGGATAAATACTTTGACTATGAGGATGTCGAGGAAGACATAAACGTCAAACATGCTATCACTAGACTTAAACGGCATGCAACATTATGGTGGGATGAATTGCAGGCTGACAGATGCTACAAAGGCAAGAAAAAAATCAAGAGTTGGGATAGAATGGTTGCAAAGATGAAAGAAAAATTGATACCCAAGGATTATCAAATCACTCTGTTTCGGAGGATGCAGAATTTGAGACAGAAGCTGGTGACAATGAAAGAGTACACTGAAGAATTCTACAAATTAAACATTAGGGCAGGTCATCGGGAAAGCGATGATGAAAAAGTTGCCAGATACATGAATGGTCTGAGGTATGACATCCAATATGAGATGAGCATGATGATCATTTGGATAGTAGAAGATGCTTATCAGATGGCTCTAAAAGTTGAAGAAAAGCTGAGCTGAAAGCAAGGTCAAAGAGGTCGAGGCAGAAGTCAAGCCAGAGGCAAAACAATTTCCCAAGAAAGAAATTAGAAACCTCAAGAAGAGGGAAAGAAACCTCAAACTCAACATGAGAGAGGAGGAAGCTCACAAAGAGGACAGTATGCTGATAGAAATACTTTTCCTTGAACTATGGGAAGAGGAAGAAGTAGAGGTGGAGAAATAAAATGCTTTACCTGTGGAAAAAATGGACACAAATCCTATGAATGTCCAGATAGAAAGAAAGAAGGAGGTGAGACTCACATTGTCGAAGCACAAGGATGGAATGTTGAGGTAGAGGATGCTAAGGGTGGAAGATCCTTGATGATGGAAAAGTTCTTTTGAAGCCAGAGAAAGAGGCAGAGAACCTAGTCCAAAGGAACAAACTTTTTCAGACTGCTTGCAAGACCAAAGATAGGGTATGAAAAGTCATCGTGGACAGTGGTAGCACAGACAATCTCGTTTCTACAGAGATGGTAGAAAAGCTAGAGCTGGATACTATTGAACATCCAAGCCCATACAAAGTTTTGTGGCTACAAAAAGGACATCAGGTAAATGTCACTAAACAATGTTTAGTTGAATTCGAGATAGGAGGATATAAAGATGAAATATTGTGTGATGTTATTCCCATGGATGTTTGTCATCTATTGTTGGGTAGACTGTGGAAATGTGACAAGAATGTGATTCATGATGGGAGAAAGAACACATGCACCTTGGAGAAAAATGGGAGAATTCACATGTTGTTGCCAATTACAGATAAATAAGTGAGACCAGAGGTGAGCAACACTATACTTCTCATGAGTGGGAAGGAACTTCTTAAGGAGGTTAAGAAGAAGGAAGATACACAATTCATTGTGGTCAGGAAGCCTAGAATTGTTTTGACCAGTACAAGAGTGGATGATTTACCAAAGGAAATCCAAAAGTTGTTGGAAGATTTTGTTGATATAGAAGTGGACAAACTACCTCATTCGTTGCCATCAATCAGAAGTATAAGTCATCACATCGATCTTATACCTAGAGCTAGCTTACCAAAAAAAGTAGCGTACAGATTGACACCGTAGGAGAATGAATAAGTCAAGAGAAAAGTCCAGGACTTAATGGACAAAGGGTTGATTAGAGAGAGCTTGAGTCCATGTGTTGTTCCAACAATGCTCAACCCAAATAAATATGGAGGTTGGAGGATGTGTACAGACTCAAGAGTGATCAATAATATTACCATCAGATATAGATTTCCATTGCCAAGGATGGATGATTTGATGGATTGCCTTAGTGGAGCCTAGTTTTTTTCAAAGATTGATTTGAAAAGAGGATATCATCGAATTCGTATGAGAGAAGGTGATGAATGGAAGACAACATTCAAGACAAATGAAGGGATGTATGAATGTCTTGTTATGCCATTTTTCTTAACAAACGCGCCTAGTACTTTCATGAGATTGATGAATGAAGTCCTGAAAGATTTCATAGGGAAATTCCTCATTGTATATCTTGATGATATATTGATTTTCAGAAAAACTGAGGCATAACACTTGAAGCATATAGCTATAGTGATGAGAAGATTATAGCAAGAGAAACTACTAATAAACATGAGAAAATCATCATTTATGAGGACGAAACTCATTTATTTGGGTTTTGTTATCTCTGCAGATGAGCTGAAAATGGATCCGAATAAGGTGAATGCAATTAAGAATTGGCCATCACCGAAAAGTGTATTTGAAGTTCGAAGCTTCCATGGTTTAGCTAGTTTCTATAGGAAATTCATTCGAAATTTTAGTGGGATTAGCGCACTGATGATGGACATGGTGAAGAAAAGACACAAATCTTTTCACTGGATGGAGGAAGGAAAGAAGCGTTTCAACTTGCTGAAGGAAAGGATTACTGAACAACCAATTTTGGTGTTTCCAGATTTCAGTAAGACGTTCCAGGTCAAGTGTGACACTAGTGGATTTGCAATTGGAGCGGTCTTAAGTCAAGATGACAGACCAATCGCATACTTCAGTGAGAAACTAAATGAGGCAAAGGTTAAGTACTCCACATATGACAAGGAATTTTATGTAGTCATACAAGCGCTGAAGAAATGGAGACATTATTTGGTCCCTAAAGAGTTTTTTTTGTACAGTGACAATG
The DNA here is from genome assembly GCA_009831015.1 of Picea engelmannii. Taxonomy (NCBI): domain Eukaryota; kingdom Viridiplantae; phylum Streptophyta; class Pinopsida; order Pinales; family Pinaceae; genus Picea; species Picea engelmannii. The sequence continues at coordinate 599,322 of ML777991.1, read as the reverse complement.
ATGCCTTACAATTCATAACTCAACAGGAGAAGTTGAACCAAAGACATGCAAAATGGGTTGAATACATGGAGAATTTTACTTTTGTAATCAAACATATTTCTGGAACTGCTAACAAAGTTTTTGATGCTTTGAGCAGGAAATGTTTGCTTATGTAGGAATTTAGAGTCAAAAATTTGGGTTTTGATAACCTCAAAGAAATGTACAGAGATGATCCATATTTAAAAGAGGCGTATGAAGCATCTGAGAATCCAATTCTCAGAGACAAAAGCCAATGGACTGAATATATGATCTAGGATGGATTGTTATTCAGGGGAAATTAGTTATGTATTACAAAATGCTCCACGAGGGAGAATCTGCTGAAATAAAAACACAGTGGAGGATTGGTCGAACACTTCGGTCATGATAATATGTTCTCAAAACTGAATGACTCATAATTTTTGCCATGGATGAGGATAGACATTAATCAATTTGTGGATAGATGCAGAATTTTCCAGCACATGAAAGGGAAAAGGCAGAACATAGGGTTATACCATCCATTATCCATACCTGAGAGGTCGTGGGAGGCTATGAGCATGGATTTTGTACTAGGACTACCAAGGACACAAAGAGGTTGTGATACAATCTTTGTGGTAGTCGATAGATTTTCAAAGATGGCACATTTCATACCATGCTAGAAAACCAGCGACGCAACACATATTGCAAACCTGTTTTTCAAAGAAGTCGTCAGACTTCACGGCTTTCCAAGGAGTATCATTTCTAATCGGGATACCAAGTTCGTGGGACATTTATGGAGGACTTTATGGAAGCATCTAGGGACAAATTTGTCATTTAGTTCATTTTATCATCCTCAAATGGATGGATAGACATAAGTTTTGACCATAAGGCTAGGAGATTTATTGAGGAGCCTAGTGACTGAACAACACAGTCAGTGGGATCACATTATGCCACAGGCGGAATTTGCTTATAATGATTCAGTCAATAGAAGAACAGGGCAAAGTCCATTCCAAATTGTATATGGAATTCAGCCAAGGGGAGTTTCTGAATTGAAATATTTAGAACAGAACGAATTCAGGAGTGCTACTGCAGAAGACTTTGCAGAAACAAAGAAGGAGCTTCACACCCGAATTAAGGAGCGATTGCAGAATTCAAGCCAAGAGTATACGTGTAGAGCAGATCAGCATAGGCGAGAACTTCAATTTGAAGTTGGTTATCTGGTTCTTGCACACCTGAGGAAGGAGAGGTTCCCAAGGGGGACATATAACAAACTAAAGATGAAAAAGATTGGACCATGCAGAGTCATGAAGAAATTTGGGGCAAATGCTTATGAGATCGAATTACCCGATGGGATCGGAATTTCACCGATATTCAATATCTTAGATTTGTACCCTTATAGAGTTGAAGAACTAGGAACAGACACTGAGCAGATAGAGGTTCATTGGACTAAACAAATTCCTATAGCTGAAAGGCCACAGATGGAAAGTATTCTTGACAAGAGAATCAACAAGAGGAACAAAAGAAAAGAGTATTTTGAATATTTGGTCAAGTGGAAGGGGCATCTAGTTGAATATGCCAGCTGGGAAGATGAAGTAGAGATTCATAAGTATGGACAAACCATGCAAGAACTCATGAACATGAGTTCATGGAAATTTTCAAGCGAGGGAGTATGATGCAGGAGCATCGCCAACAACAAGCGAGCGTGGAGGCGGAAGACAAGCTGGAAAGCGCAACACACATTTTTCTCACATTTTGAAATATTTTTGAAAACATTAAATGTAATGGTTAAAAGGAGGTGTACTCGCATATTGTAAATAGATCATGAGTGATTTCTCTCATCTGTAGAAAGTTAATACATTTATTCATAGTTAATGAAAGTAGGTAGATTTAAATTCTAGATTAGACAGCTTTAGAGCATAGGAGGGAAATCGACTATAGACACCCTAATTCTTGTATCATTGTAACATTAAGGACATTAGCATAGAGAAGAGGAGAGATATAGTAGAGAGTTGTAAAGAAGAACCCATTTACAGAAGTTCTAAATTAATATATGAAGCCTTGATTCAGATTCATGGTGTTATGATACTTTCTGTGTATACATGCTAATTGATCTGCTTATGGTTGTTTTATTCTCTCTATTACACATTTTCTTTGATATTGTGTGAATGTATGATTTCATGTTGAATTTTGAATTCTGAGAGAGGAAGTGAATGAGTTTCAATTGTTTCTCATCCTAAGTAATAAGTTCCTACAAGGAGTGCAGTGAAACGTCTGCAAGGAGTGCGTTGACGAAGGTTCAAAGTTTCATCTCTGAAAATCTCAGGAGGGATACCATTGTTCTTATTCCAACAGAAGTGTAGAAGTAGCATGGTAAGCCGTGCAAGGAGTGCCCAGGTGTCAGAAGTATTAAACTTAACCACCCAGTGGAGAGTGAAAGGACTACTGTTGCAGGGAGTGCACAGAGTCGAGAGAGATCAAATACATAGGGATATTTGATAGATTTCCACAAGGAGTGCATGCAAGGGTTCTTTCGAGGCTCGAAGTTATCGGAGGAATCTCATGAGGGTTGACACCTTTGAAGTATTCAAAGGAAGACAAAGGTCGAAGTCATCCAGGAAAAGTAAAGTTTAGAAGGAATAACTTTAGTTCATTTCATAGGAGGTGTCAAGGAGGAACGAACGGTCAGAATTCCCCCAGGAGAACTTTTGAAGTCGCGAGAAATGTGAGATCCTGAAGAAACTGCAAGGTGGATAGGGGAGGTCGAACCATCAGTTGGTATCAAGAATCAACGTGGACCATTGATCACAACCTGTTGTGGGTCGTCAGATCATTTCAGGGTTTAGGAAAACTTGAGAAGACAGAGGATTGGGACCGAGAGTTCTGAACTCCCGGTATCTGGAAGTCTAAAATTGCACCAATCGTTGGATCGAAGGAGGGCTTATATCCATTGATCCCGTTGGAAGTACCATTTCAAAGATAAGGGATTCGTAGGCTGGAGAGTCAGGATTCTTGCATTTGGATTCGTGAAGACGCGAAGTATGAAACCCCAATAAAGTGACATGAGCCATGAGAAAGTCAAATTTCGGTTGACCTATCGGATTTCAGAATTTCGACATTCATGGAGATGAGAGGCAGGGATCCTTTGTTCTAGGATTCCCAAAATCACGAAATGTGATACGTCCATGGAAGAGGAGGACATGGCGACATTTTGGGGATTCGTCATTTTGGGTTTCGACAGTTGGAAGGCCGGGAAACTCGATGATAGGTATCGTGAAGTCGCGAACCCCAAAGTCGCGAATTCAGAAAAGGGGCACTACAATATTTTGGCCCTAAGGGATTTGAGTTGGTGCGTGGTGTTTGTAAACACAGGCTCAGCTCATAAGGACCTGTGGAAAACACCATTGTATGTGTGTTTGATTCCTAGAGGAGGAGTCAAAGAGTCAATACAAACTCAAAGGGCAGATTTAGAGTGATCCTGTGCAGACCTCGACCCGAGGGTTCTGAGCGTCTGCGCCAATTTGCAAGAAATTTTTTATCAGACTCAAAACAAAACTATAACATGACAGAAAGAGAAGGCCTAGCCATGGTATATGCACTGCATAAATTCAGACATTACTTATTGGGGAAGGAATTTAAAATGTTCATAAATCACTCAGCCTTGAAATACCTAGTCAATAAGCCAGTTTTGGGGGGGAGAATCTGTCGATGGTTACTACTATTCCAAGAATTTGAATTTGAAGTAATAGTTAAACCAGGGAAATTGGATGTAGGACCTGACCACCTATTGAGGGTCACATAGGGAGAAGAACCTATGATTTTAGAAGACAAATTTCCAGATGCATAGTTATTCTCAGTACAAATTATTGATGAATACTTTGCAGATATCATTCAGTACTTGAGTACAGGTATTGCACCACAAGACTATAGTACCACGCAGAAGAAAAACCTGGTAGTCTGAGTTGGGCCAACTATCAACTGATTGCAGGACATTTATATAAAATAGGCGCAGATAGCAGCTTGCGAAGATACATGTTGTTAGAAAAGTAGGACCGCAGAGAAATAAAATAAAAAATATGCGGAAACAAAACACAGAAGATACACAATACAAGAGAGACACAGATTTACATGGTTCACCCAATGTGGGCTACGTCCACCATAGAAATTGCCAGGTCCTTCCTTTATTATTATCCAACAAATGAAGGGATACAACCTACAACAAAACCCATTGTAACTTCCTCTTCTTTCTCTCACAGTCTCCTCTCTCAAAATACAATACTCGCCATCATACATAGCTACAATACATTTCCCTCATAAAAGAGGGTTGCCTTCTAGGGAAAAAAACCCTAACATAATTTCTACCATTAGATCTGCAACCTTATAATGAATGGTCCAGATTTACAATGAAATTACAATATACTTTTACAAGGCAATTTTTCCTTTGGGAGATTTTCCCCTAAACCCTCCAGCTGGGGGGATAGGCCCCCCGGATCCTGCAGAGGGGGTACCCCACCTCTCCACTCCCCTGCGTGGAAGAGTGTAAATACTTATAGGGTGTAAAGTCTTCATGGGGTATAAACACGGCTGAAAAAGGAAAGACCTCTGAGTCAGGAAGATAATCAGGCTCCACAACCAACAATCTCCCACTTAGAGATTGATCTGAACAACTCCACCACTGTTGTATATGTTGGACTGTGAACCTTCTTGGACCTAGAAAATTTCTCATCTTCATATTCATTCTTGAAGACCAACTGAAAATGAGCAGGAACTTAGTTTCTCTCTAGTTACTCCCTTTGTTAACATATCTGCAGGATTTTGGCTAGTGTGTATCTTTTCCAACTTCAAATGTCCATCTTCCAAGGTGGATCGTATGAAGTGGTACCTCAACTATATATGCTTAGTATTCGAATGGAAGGATGAGTTCTTTGCAAGATGAATTGCACTCTCACTGTCACAGTACAACCTACTATTCTCCTGCTTCTTTCCCAATTCCTCCATAAACCTTTGTAACCAAATCATCTCTTTACTAGCCTTTGTAGAAGAAACATACTTTACCTCTGTTGTTTAAAGTGAAAAAATCATTTGCAGTTTCGAAATCCAACTTACTGTTGTTCCACCTATAGTAAAAACATACCCTGTGGTGCTCCTCCTACTGTCTTTATCACCTTCCATATCTAAATCAACATATCCCTATAGAAAAGTGCATGAACCTCCAAAACATAATGCATGAGTAGTAGTACCTCTCAAATACCCGAGAATCCACTTTACTGCCTCCCAATGTTCTTTACCTGGATTGTTCATATACCTGCTCACAACTCCCACTACATGTGCAATATCTGGTCTTGTGTAAACCATTGCATACATCAAGCTGCCAAGTGCTGATGAATAAGGGACCCTGGACATGTATTCTATCTCCTCCTGTGTCTTGGGACACATTTCCTTTGTTAATTTGAAATGGCTGGCCAAAGGTGTACTAACTGCTTTTTCATTCTGCATTCTAAACCTCTCCAACACCTTCTCTGTGTACTCACCCTGAGACAATGTCAATTTTTCGATTTTTCCTGTCTTTTGTTATTCTCATGCCAAGGATTTTCTTTGCAGCACCCAAATCCTTCATCACAAATGAATTGGCTAATTTCTTCTTGAACATATTTATATCCTGCATATTAGACCCTGCAACAAGCATGTCATCTACATACAATAGCAAGATAATATAGCTTCCATTTTCTAGCCTTTTAAAATAAACACAGTGATTAGAATGACATCTACTATAACCCTGTTATGTCATAAACCTTCCAAAATTTAAATACCACTGCCTTGGAGCTTGCTTTAGGCCATACAATCTCTTATTCAACCTGCATACTAAATTCTCCTTCCCTTTGAACTCATACCCCTGTGGCTTCTGCATATAAATCTCTTCCTCCAAATCCCCATGGAGAAAAGTTTGTTTTACATCTAACTGTTCAAGATGCAAATCTTCTACTACCACAAGAGTTAAAATAGTCCTAATTGAATTCATTTTAACAAAAGGAGAAAATATTTCATCAAAATCTATACCTTTCTTTTGTGCAAACCCCTTTACAACAAGTCTAGCATTGTACCGCTTTTCTCCTCCATCTTCTTCCTTCAACTTGTAAACCCATTTATTCTGCAATTTTCTTTTTCCCGCACGCAACTGAACCAAGTTCCAAGTCTGGTTATTTTCCAAGGAATCAATTTCCTCTTTCATGCCTTACTCCCACTTCTTTTTTGTGTCTACCTGCATTGCCTCTTCATAACATTCTGGTTCACCAAAGTCAGTCAACAATAAATAATACAATGAAGGAGAGTATCCTTCAGGGGGTATACTTAACCTAGTAGATCTTCTAACAACACTTACAGGTGTTCGAGGTACCTGCTACTCCTGTTGTTCTACATTTTGATTTTCAGGTTCCTTTGGAATTTGTTTTTCAGTGATCTCATCAAGCACCATGTATTCTTGTTTTTCTTCTTCCTGTTTATTTCCCTGCAATTAATCTTTGTACATGAACTTGTCATTGAATACGACATATCTACTCCTAATGATTTTTTTATTTTCATAATCCCATAAGCGATAAGAAAAATCATTAACACTATATCAAATAAAGGTACACTTCTTGGATTTAGACTCAAGCTTTGTTCTATATTCTTTATCAATATGGACACATGCTTCACAACTAAAAGTTTTCAAAAAAGAATAGTTTACCTTTTTTCCTGTCCATTCCTCCTCTGGAATTATACCATCCAAAGATCTTGAAGGTCCTTTGTTTATTAAGTAAACAAAAGTATCTAGAACATCTGCCTAGAACTATAAGGGAAAACTGGCATGCAATCTCATACTCCTTGCATGCTCCATGATTGTCCTGTTCATCCTTTTTGACACACCATTTTCTTGTGGTGTTCTTGGAACTGTCTTCTCTCTATGAATCCCATGGTATGAACAGTAATCATCAAACTCCTTACTACAATATTCACCTCCATTATCTGATTTAATACACTTCAAACTTTTTCCTATTTCATTCTCAACTAAAGCTTTCCAATTCTTAAAAGTATCAAAAACATAAGATTTTTGTCGAATGCAATAAACCCAAGTTTTTCTAGTTGCATCATCAATAAAAGTAACATAATAACGAGAGACACTAAGAGATGATACCTGAGATGGTCCCCATACATCTGTATGCACAAACTCTAACCTTTCATTCTTCTTTTCTTTTCTGACTCTGAGAAATCTGACTCTCTTTTGTTTTCCATAAACACAATGCTCACAAAAGTCCACATCAATTTGTTTAAGATCTGACAACAAATTTCTTTTGTGAAGGATATGCATACCCTTCTCACTCATGTGTCCTAGCCTATGATGCCACAGTGTTGTATCCACTCTTGTACAAGATAAATATATAGAAGATTCAGTATTACCAGTACATAAATACAATGTACCTACCTTCTCTCCTTTTGCCATCACCAATGATCCTTTGATGACCTTCCACGTCTTATATGTAAATATGGATATACAACCTTCACTTTCCATCTGTCCCGTTGAAATTAGATTTTTCCTTAAATTTGGAACATGTCTTACCTCTTTCAACAACCATTGGTTTCCATTGCGTTGCTTTATTTTTATGTTTCCCATTCCAACAATTTTGCATGGTGCATCATCACCCAAATGAACCTATCCAAAATCACCTTGAACATAATCTAGAAAATGTTTCCTATGGAGTGTGGCATGAAATGAAGGCCCTGAATCTACTACCCAAGACTCAGAAATATTATCTACAGAAAGAATGAAATCATCCTCTAACACATCATCTGTTACATTTTCTTCCTGATTTATCTCTTGTTGTCCATCTCTTTGTTTCTTTGGAGCTCTGTAGTATTTCTTTAGATGTCCTTTCTTCCCACAATTCCAACACTCTATCTTTCTGAGTCTGGATTTGGATCTGCCCTTCCTAGAATTCCCACAGTTCCCTGAGCCCTTTCCTCTATCCTTTTTTCTTCCCCTGTTCTCCATGTTCAACGCATTATCTGATGTCTCACCTGTGCTTTTCCATCACATTTCCTCACAAGGATAACACCAACAACATCATCAAATTTTAAAGTATTTGAACCAGAGACAAAGTTACTTATAGCCATGACCAAGCCGTTCCATCTTTCTGGCAATGAGCACAAGATTCGAAGAGCCCTAACCTCATCATCAAAGTCCACTTTTACGGAACTTAGTTGATTAGTAACTATATTAAATTCATTTAAATGATTTGCAACAAACCCACCTTCTGACATCTTCATATTAAATAATATCTTCATTAGAAATACCATATTAGACACCGAGGGTTTTTCATATAGTTTAACCAACACATCCATCAGATCCTTCATTGTATTTTCTTTCAAAAGATTGAAATCCATTGACGTTGCCAAGCTCAGTCGTATCGTTCCTGGAGCCTTTGTGTCAAGAATCTCCCATTCTTCATCCTTCATGGTCGTCGAATTCTTTTCTACTCTGCCCAATGGTAGGAATAGATCCTTCTGATATAAATAATATTCCATCTGCATCTTCCATAACTGGTAGTTTTGGTCGTTAAATTTCTTGACCCTAAACTTTCCATCTTCCGACATTGCTCCCACTCGAACTAGGAACCCTTTTTTCCTACGAGTTACCTTTCGCTCTGATACCAGTTGTTAGAAAAACAAGACTATGGAGAAATAAAATAAAAGAAATGCAAAAATAAAACACAAAAGATACACAATACAAGAGAGACACATATTTGTGTGGTTCACCCAGTGTGGGCTACGTCCACCAGAGAAATTGCCAGGTCCTTCCTTTATTATTATCCAACAAATGAAGGGATACAACCTACAAAAAAACCCACTGGAACTTCCTCTTCTTTCTCTCACAGTCTCCTCTCTCAGAATAAAATACTCGCCATCATACATAGCCACAATACATTTCCCTCATAAAAGAGGGTTCCCTTCTAGGGAAAAAAACCCTAACATAATTTCTACTGTTAGATATACGACCTTATAATGAACGGTCCATATTTACAATGAAATTACAATATACTTTTACAATGGAATTTTTCCATCGGGGGCTTCACCCCCAAACCCCCCAGTTGGGGGGATAGGCCCCCCGGACCCTGCAGAGAGGGTACCCCCCCTCTGCACTCTGCTGTGTGGAAGAGTGTACATATTTATGGGGTGTAAAGTCTTCATCAGGTATAAACACGACTGAAAAAAACAAGATCTCTAAGTCAGGAAGATAATGAGGCTCCATAACCAACACGTGTTATAGAATGAAAGACCAAGAGTCTTAGCAGAAACCCACAAGGGAATAACAGGAGGGAATTATGCAGGTAAAGCTATCGTGTAAAAGGTATTGTGTGTGAGACTTTGGTGGCCAACAATTCACATATACTCGAAGGAGTACTGTCAAAGATGTGATGTCTCTCAAAGGGTAGGAAAACCCAACAGAAGGGACGAGATGCCATTACGACCACAAGTAAAATTAAAGGAATTTTACAAGTGGGAAATAGACTTTGTGGGACCAGTCAACCCACCGGAAAAAAAAAAAAAATAGGGGCTAGGTACATTATCACTGTGACAAAATACTTAACAAGATGGGCAGAAGCCGCACCAATAAAAGATTGCAGCACAAAAAATAACAATTCACTTTTTATTTGAACAAGTAATCACTCCGTAAACAACACCATCTGCGCGATGACTGAAGAATTTGAAGTCCACCACCATAAGAGCACACTGTATCATCCACAGGAAAATGGTACAGTTGAATCCTTCAAGAAAATTCTGAAGAATGCACTGATGAAGATTTGTAATGTCAACAGGGACGTCTGAGACCTCAAAGTACCAACAATATTATGGGCATACAAGACTACATGCAAAAATTTGACAAGGCACATGCCATTTAAACTGATTTTTGGCCAAGAAGTAGTAGTGCCATTAGAGTTTTTAGTACCCAACTTGCGCGTAGCAGCTATCACACAAATGATAGAACGAGGTGCAGTACAGGAGAGACTGAATCAGTTATTGACCATGGAGGAAGACCGAATCTTGGCTGGATTCCATCAAAAAGTGTAGAAATCAAGAGACAAAGCTTTTCACGATAGACACATCAAGAAGAAAATGTTCAAGGAAGGAGATCTTGTATTGTTGTATGATAGTAAATCATTGCAACACCCGTGAAAGTTCATAATGCATTGGCTAGGACCTTATGAGGTAAAATCTGTCACAGACGGAGGAGATGTACACTTAAGAGATTTAGTAGGCACGAAACTCAGAGGGATGATCAATGGGAGCCGACTGAAGCTATATAAGGACATTCGACCACCCACCGCACAGTAAAAAAAAAAAATCAGAAAGAGAACAAAAAGGAAACAAAACTAAAGAGAGTGGAGTACACCAGAAGTAGAAAGGCCACGCAAAGATAGAAACAAAAACTCGGCGAGAAGAACAACAACGGTCACATACAAAAGCAAACAAGAGGGAAAAGAAGAGTCGACAAAAGCAGGACGACAAGGACCAATGGGATGCCATGTTAATCATGCCAATTGGAGAAGTCACAACAGGAGTAATGGAAAGTACAAAACTGCCAAAGATGCATTGAACCGATGATCAAGGTGCATTAAACCCATAATCAAGGAAGCATCCTTGAGAAAATTCATTTGAAATCCATACAACACACGGGTGATGGAGCCAATAGTCTATTGATGAAGAGAGAACATACAGAGAGTGACAGAGGTGAAAGAACACAGAGAGAGTTCACGAAGATCACAGAGACCATTCAAACCTAGCAGACATTTGAAATTCGTCGCTATGGAACCGCCTAAGAAAGTAGAAGCGAGCCAGACCACCAGGCAAACTATAGGTCAAGCCAGGTCACAAGGATAGGCTGAATAAGGTGAACAGTAGCCGCTGGAGGTCATCAATGTTGACAAAATCCCATCCCAAGAGATGATACCAGTACAACCCACACCGATAGTGGAAGTAATTTAGCAGCCAGTAGTAGAGGCCACAAATGTATATATGGATGCAGCGACACAAGAACCATAGAACTAGGAAGAAGAAACCCTAAAGAAGGTGCAAACTGAGAATACAGAAGCAACTCTTAAAGTTAATGGCATGGCGTCGAATCCGACAGCAGCAATGGAGCCAGATGAGTCCCAAATGACCATCTCATAACACCCAGTAGGGGAGACCGCTAAAGATGTCTTGGATTGGCCGGAATGGCATATAGAGGAAAAAATGGAAGCTATTGAGACTTCGATCCAACCACCACAGCAGAAAGATAAGATACAGATACCAAGTTCACCCCACAAGAAAGTTGTAGAAGATTTGTTTTTACCACGCATACCAGTTGGAGTATAGGTAGGACTAGAGCTACTTGGTCATGTAGGGAATCTCAAATATTCAGACCAGGATGTACTAGATGAATCCAATTTCCCATAACTTGTGAAGAGGCTCTTTCTACAGACTATGGGCATGAATCCATTTAGACAACCAATCGATCAGTCGTATCAATGGGCAACTGGAATGGATAAAACATGAATATTTGGTCTGTTGGACCTACCACATCTTGACAGAGGCCAGAATGCAAAAGCATGCGTCAAGCAGCTATTAGAAGTTAGACATGGAGGGGACATATGGTTGGACAAACCCGTCCCCATAATTTTTGAGGTTATTGCTCAAATAACAGGATTACCAATTCAAGGTTTGGATCCCGCATTGTTTTTGGATGAAAAAACTAAGGAGAAAGCAATGGAAGAAGAAATGAAGAAGAAATATGGCACCACCAGGGGGACAAGAGGCATCATCATCAAATGAATCAACAATGCAACCACACAGCTGGGCACAAAAATATTAGCCTACAATTTGCTAAGAAAATTCCACAGAGAGGAAGTACTAGCTGGAGTTGTTGCAGTTGCAACCTAGTGAACAGAAGGGACCTCAATGAGCCGAGTGCCATAATTATTGAACTTATCCGTAGAGGAATGCAAGGATGCGCAGGATCTAGGCACATAGTTCCAGTACTCATGGTTGATTACCTTAATAGCCTTCATGGGATGGCGAGAACCAGGGTATGTAGTTTTTTGTACTAGACCAAAGCCTACAGGAGCGAGGTATCTATTACTGAAAGCAGGGATGAACGCAAGGTATAAGAGGGAGGACATGATCATATTTGAAGCATACCTATGCGACATGCAGGAGGCCATCAACCAAATTTGGAGAATAACACCAGAGGTTGTCGCACGGTATGCAAACATCGCCAACTTCCAAGCCACACAAAAAATAATGTGGATACAAGAAAGGCAAGATCCGACTAAACAGTGGCTACATATGCACTACTACATCACAGAGGGTGATATCGATATGGTCATCAATGAATGGCCTGACGAATGGAGGATCCTAGCCATTAACCGGGAAGTGCCAGAAAAAACAACATAGCAAGAGGCAGAGCAGGGAGTAATGTAGCCTCCGGAAATCCAAGTGCCCAAGAGACCAGGAACGGGCAAAGGCAAGACAACAAAGAAATACTAACAGACAAAGAAGACAAGGACCCAAAAGGGGAATAAGGACAATACACAACCGACCAAAGAACAATAGAAATAGGCTGAGGGAGCATAGGAGACCGCCAAAAATCCCAACACACAAGAACCAGGAGGAAATAAGAGACCAACCACGCAGACATGAGGCACACACAATAAATAAAAAGCACAAATACCACCGCTAGAATACACATTCACGGAGGATGATCGGGAAATGATCGCCAGAATGGTCCAGGATTGTCTAACCGAGGACTACAACCATGCTACACACCATAGGGACAAGATTCAACAAGAGCTGGCAGACATACAAAAAATCCTCAAACAAATTAGGGAAGGGCAGAAAGAAAGCAGTAGGGCAATCAGACCATCAACACTGCAGACAAAAGGAAGGGTGCAAGAGTAAGAACGACATTCAGTCCAGGGAATATTACAGCCACACATAACATTCCATATCAACCCTAGTATGTTGTGCATGGACAAAATTATGGAGTAGACACCTTTGAAAGACTTAAGCCGAATCCAACTTGTGTTGATAAGGATACCATCAAGGGAATTACACAAGTTGCAGGTAAGCTTCAACCATGAGTTACAAAATCGCACACACAAATGCTTAACTGAAATGAAGTAGGAAACAAAGAAGCGAGACACACTGGAAATAGTCTATGAGAAGGCTAAATCTGAGATCGAGAAATAAAGGGAGTGCCGAAACGGATTGGAGCAGAAAGTGGCAGGAACTTATGAGAAGATTCCACATGGCACACAGAGTGAGGAAATCACAGCAGCAAAAAATATTGATCGGATTGGAAAAGGAATTGATCAATATCAGAAGGATATCAAGAATCTTTGAGAACATCTCACACCAACCACTCCACCAATAATGAAGGAGAAAAGGAAGCAGGAAGAAACAATGCAACTGTAGGAGATAGAGCAGAAGGTTAGCACAACGACTGACTTGTTTGATAAACCAACGTAGCTTTGGAAAAGGTTGGAGGAGGATCAATAGGTCCAACGTTGGGAAAAGGAAGAGGAAAGGATCAATGTACCTATCCAAGATCTCAAGCGGAACAAGAATACCATTTCAATCCATGAACGTGTCAAAGGGACACAGGAGATTAAGAAATTGCAGGTACAGCTAATATCTGCACAAACCCAGAAACAAGAGCGTCAGACTCAAATGGATCCATTACATGAGCAGGTAGAAAAAGTACTGGCACAAGAAGAGGAAGCTAAGCCACAGATAGCACAGACCTAGGAAGAATGTGTAGGATAGTTTGGAGACGAAGTGGCAGTCCAAGTAGTGGACACAATCAAGGAGAAGACCGCGCAGGTGCAGACACATGCAACAACATTCAAGGAAAAGTTCCAGATGATCACCAAGGAGATTGAGGAAGCTCAAAAGAATTAGGTGGCTCAGGACAAGCCACATGCTAGTGTTGGGGGCCTCTTGGCAGAAGTCCTAATAGGAAATAAGAATGATCGTGGGGAAAGGAAGCATGCATAAATAGAAGTAACAGGTAGAAGGAAACACAACACGTGTGCATGCCAGAAAGCGTGCATAAGGAGAGAAACAACTGGAAGGAGGAGAAACACACACACATGAGAGGAAGTCCTAATGTCGATAGGGTTAGGTTTTTGGTAATGTATTATAATGGCTGAGGAGCCAAAGATGTATAAATATCGATACTGAGGTATTATAGAGGGTTATGATATGTAGGTATCATAGGTTGGATTTTTGCATTGTTCAGATTGTTGCTACATCATAGATATGTACGAGTAGATGCGAATTGTAATGTTGTTATGTACTGTTTTGTAAGATGTTGATCTAGAGGAGAGGAGAGAAGGAAGCTCTGAGGATTATATCATAGGTTGAGGAGCCTGGTGCGATCTAGTTTTCCTCATATAGATCTTACCCATCTGAGGAGAATTGTAAGCACGCGACGCTGGATACGCAGAACTACCATAATAAAAGATTCAATAGTCAATTCTTTGTGGATGTAGACCAAGAGGGGGGTGAACCATGGTAACTCCTGTGTAATGTGATGAATGCCTACATATATTTACCATATTTTCAGTAGCTATTTGTTATGCTTAATGAATGAATGAGTTATTGCATTGCTTGTTTAAATGTTGTTGCGATATTAGGGGAATAATTCGTGAATAATAGTAGGTTGCAATAACAAGTTATAATAATTGGTTCAGGGTATAGATCCCATATATCGCGCTCAATCCTAGGTTGTAAATGAATGAGTCTTACAGCCACCCATTAAAGTTATCTCGGGTGAGACTGCATGGCCCATTTTGGGTGTTGCGTTGCCTTCTAGTTTACCAGGAGGGCAGATAGTTTTAGAGGCTTTGTTGGAAACCCGAAAGACATGAACCCTGGGTAAATAACTCAGACGATAGAGAAGGAAGACTAGAAAACCCAACAAACAACTTGTTCAGTCAAGGACTCAAAATGGTGAAAAAGAAATGAAATCACTATTTGAAGACCTAAAAAATGAGTAGTAGGAATAAAAAACTTTGAGATAAGTTTTGAAATCAAGATATCATGGGTTTGAAAACCTTCATGATGAGGATCAAACTAGTGGTAAGATGGAATTTGACCCAAGGATCAGGTTAACCTAAGTAAATCACTCTCAATCCCTAATTATGAAGTACTTGCAAGCCTAAAGGAGGAAAGAAAATTTAGTGATCACAATTCTTTTAATCAAATTTTTTTATCACCAAGATCAGAGGAATCTACTGCAAAAATTTAAGTGAAAAATCTAAGGAGAAGCAATAAAAATAGGTTGAAAATTGACTCTGGAAGGAGATCAACGCTCGTTTAAGGAGGAACCTAGGGAATTGAACATGGGTAAAATCTTCCTATAACACTTAAAGGGAGCATTGATAAGGGTTTTCAATTCTCTGTGGGCCTCTATGGGGGAGCTTTGATGCCTGGAAGTGGTTGAAACAGTCCCAAAACTCTCCCATATTCACCAACAATAAGGAAAGGTTCAAGAAATAAGAATCAACATGAAAAATATCAAAGGACAACTAAGATTCAAAGGGATACGAACCTAGGTACAAGAACAATCGTTCCTAGTATGGTCACCAATTTTATTTTGTCATAAATGTCACCCGAAGGACAAGTTGAACTTGTTGGACAACTGAGAGGGGGGGGGGGGGTGAATCAATTGTTACCGTGCTTAAACAATTATTCTTCTTTTAAAATCTTTACAAGTCACTCAATGATGATCACAATAATGCAGGGAAATAAACAATGGCAGATTCAGCATTAGTCACATATATGAGAAACAAAAAGACAAATATTTCCCAAGGAAACCCATACAGGGTAAAAACCTCTTCTTCTTTATATGATAAGTATTATTTACATTCTTTACATTATCATACATATGAGCACCAACTCATTGTGAGGCTACAACCTCTGTTTTGCAAGTTGCAACTTGCTGAGAGCACCAACTCTNTGTTTTTCTCTAGCACCCACTAGAAGGAAGCACCAACTCCCTGGTTTCTCTAGCACCAACTAGAAGGAAGCACCAAATCCCTGTGTTCAAGAACCCACTTGAACCTCTGAGGACACCAGTCCTCCCTAGAACCTCCCAACCACCCTAGATTATGAATATGAAATACTGAAACCTATTACAGTGATATAGTGTTCAATAACAACTTACCAGTCTCATCACTGTTCTGCAAGATTTTTCTACTCATACTTCCTCACTGTCTTCCAGCATGCATCTGTTGCCCATTCTGTTCTTCTACTTTTTATGCTCTGTGCACCATTTCCATTCACTACACAGTTCTTCTTCTGTTCTTTTCAGCTGCTGTACTCTAATCCTTCCTCATGCATGAATCACCTTCAACAACATCCACAACAATTCTAGCAACAACAACAACCACATCTCTTCTCTATATTGTGTATTTATAGCTTTTGTGCACCTTGTGCATGCAATGCGTGCAATACCTCTGCATACTCACACTGCGCCGATATCCTCTACAACTCGAGTGCTATGTCTGATCATCATTGTGACTATTCAGCTTCTCTGGCCATTTTTCCACTCGCTCAGCATCACTGTATGTTATACTGAGATTCCTCAGACTCTGTGGAAGTTGAGACTCTTCATCTTCTCTATGACAGTCGAGCTCACCTTCTCTGTTCCAGTTACAAGCTTCAATGCTCATCCAACTATCAATCACCTCCACGAGCATCTTCATCCCTCTTGAATATTCCAAGAGACTCTTCATCTCCTCTGTCAATCACCCCGAAGTGTCTTCGAGTCCTCTGGCAGAAACCATCAGTGGTTTGTGGCAGTTACACTGTGACGTGCAACAATAGCCCTCCGATTATTCTCAGATTCACCTGCATCATTTGATTAACTTTGATGGGTTCTTGTGTTATTTACCCGTTTCGCACTTTCACAATTCGAAGATTCTGCAATGAGACATCTTGAGTCTTGATGTCACGAGTTTCGAAAATATGAAACGGAGTTTTTTTGTGCTAGCTCCTTCCTTTATATGACCATGGCTATGACCAAGTGCTTATGCATAAAGAACTTTCGCGATTTCGCATTTCGTGAATCTGGAGATGAGGCATCTCGACTTTCCAAGTCGTGATCCCCAAAACGCCAAAAAGAAGCTTGTCTGCACGTACTCTTCTCTTCAACTCTTCGATGGTGTGACCACTGGCTTAGACCACACGCTTATGCATAAAACACTTTTCGCGAATTTTCATTTTGTGAGTCTGGAGATGAGGCATCTCGACTCTCCAAGTCATGATCCTCGAAACCCCGAGATGGAGCTGAGATCAACGGTGCATGATCTTGATGAATCTATGGTCCAGATCTCATCGTGAATTCACATCTCGTGATTCCTTCGATGGAGGTTCTTATCACTCCAAGTTGCGATAGGCGAAACTCTGAAATGAAGCTTAGATCAATGGTCCACGATCTCGATGAATCTATGGTCCAAATCTCATTGTGAATTCGCATCTCGTGATTCCTTCGATAGAGGTTCTTGTCACTCCAAGTCACGATAGGTGAAACTCTGAAATGAAGCTTAGATCAACGATCCAAACCACACCTTGATCTGACGGCTGGGATTAAATTTCCATTTCGCATATCGCAATTTTGATGGTTTTGTTTCTTACCTCTCCAAGTCACGATAGGCAAAGCTCTGAGTTGGAGATCAGATCAATGGTCCAGAACACACCTTGATTTGACGGCTGGGATTAAATCATGATTTCACATATCACGATTTCGATGGTTATGTTTCTTACCTCTCCAAGTCGTGATAGGCGAAGCTCCGAGATGGAGCTCAGATCAACGGTCCAGAACAAACCTCGAACTGACGACTAAGATAGTTTTGTGATTTTGCATATCGTGAATTCAAGAGGTTAGGGAACCCCATTCCTTTGACTTTCTAGTTAGCGACATGATGATCTTCCACCATGCGTCCTCTTGATTAATGGTCCACGACTATCCTCGATGGACGGTCAGGATTCCTTCACAGTTTTGGGGAGTTGGATGACTCTTGGACTTATCTGCCTTGTAGCTTCACCATATCTAACATCTATTGATCCTTCGTAGATACCACAGATCCTACGGCCCAGATCTTCTCACAATTTCCCCACTTTGCGATTTCGCTGCTTCGCGTTTTCGTCCACCTTCGTGATTTTGCCACTTCACAATTTCGTCCACCTTGTGATTCTTTCACTTCATGATTTTTTTGTTCTTGCCATTGTTGTTCTTTTCCATCACTGATCTTTTCCATTGCTTTTCTTTCCATCAATGACAAGCTTACTCCCAACTATAAACCTTCCAACAATATCCCCCTTTGGCATTGATGGCAACCCTGAACGACCGTGCTAATCAGTTTGGACCTCCAACTGTAGCATTCGATCCGTACAACTCCTTTTCTTCCCCTTTGACATCAATGTCAAAGAAAACACGCTCCCCCTGAGTTGTTGCATTAATTTTAGGAGGTATCAGATATGAAACCAATACAAGACTCCCCCTAATAGGATGGACTCTCTTAGATGTGAGACGGGATGACACCCAAATTCTGTCTGAGATATTCAAATGGTGTCTTGGCTAGGGGTTTAGTAAAGATGTCTGCAATCTGTTCTGTAGTAGGAATGTAATGGACCTGAACAATCTAATTAGTGACCTGCTCTCTTAGAAAATGATATTTTATGGGAATATGATTGGTCTTGGAGTGGAAGACAGGAATTTTAGACACACTGATGGCACTAGTGTTATCACAATGAATTGGGATCGATGCAGTGTATTTTACCTCCAAATCTGCAAGTGTCTAAATCATCCATAATACCTAAGTGCAACAGGTAGCAACAACAATGTACTATGCCTCTGTGGTTGATAAAGAAATGGAACCTTGTTTTTTACTAAGACAGGATACTAAGGAGTCACCCAGGAAGAATGCTCCTCCACTGGTGCTTCTTCTCTCATCAACATAGTTTGCCCAATCTCCATCTGAATAAGCAGTCAACTTAAGATTTTGATTTCTGGGATACCACAGACCATAAGTCATTGTTTTTTTGAAATACCTGAATATCCTTTTGACAGCTTGCAAATGACTATGTTTAGGTGCAGCCTGATATCTTCCTACCATTCCTGCAACATGCATTATGTCTGGGAAAGATGCTAGGATGTACAATAGGCTTCCTATCATTGATCGATATGAGCTTTGATCAACATCAGGTGAATCATCATCCTTGCTTAATTTACATCTAGTCACCATAGGTGTATCCACAGGTTTAGAATCTTCCATTTGAAACCTTTTCAACATTTCTCTTATATATTTTTCTTTAGAAATGAACATCCCTTCAGGCCTCTGAGTAATTTGCAGACCAAGAAAAAATGACATTTCTCCTATCATAGACATTTCAAATTCAGACTCCATGGAAAAAGCAAACCATTGTAACAATGAATCCTTATTACATCCAAAGATGATGTCATCTACATAGACAAGTACGATGAGCAAATTATTATCCTCTATTTTAATATACAGATTGTTGTCAGCTATTCCTCTCCTGAACCCTTTGTCTTTGAGATACGTATCCATTCTATGATACCAGGCTCAAGGGGCTTGTTTTAAACCATATAAGGCTTTCTTAAACTTGCATACTAAGTCAGGGTTATCAGACAGTTTGAAACCCTCTGGTTGTTCCATATGGACTTCTTCACTTAAATCTCCATTTAGAAAGGCTGACTTGACATCCATTTGGTAGACTTTAAACCTTTTATGACAAGCATAGGCAACAAACATTCTGATAGCTTCTAATATTGCTACGGGCGCAAATGTTTCATCAAAATCCAGTCCTTCTATCTAAGCATAGCCTTTATAGACTACCCTTGCTTTGTTCCTGATAACTTGTCCTTGCTCATTCAACTTATTCTTAAAGATCCATTTGGAGCCAACGACATTTTTACCTTCAGGTCTTTGAACCATCTCCCACTTATTATTTTTCTCAATCTGATCAAGTTCTTCATTCATTTCTTTAACCCAGTGGTCATATTTGTTGGCTTCATTAAA
>ML777991.1:542488-578096 GCA_009831015.1 Picea engelmannii | reverse complement strand
TCTTTGAGCGGACAACACTAATCCAAACTTGTCACTTTCCTTCTTCTTCCAAAACTTGACATTTTCAGTAGGAGATTTCGAATCTGGTTCATATTCCCTTAAACGAAAGTCAATAGATTTGTGTCCATAGTTATGATAGATGTAGCATTCAATCTCATTGTATAATAGGTCAAACTTATTGGTGCAACGTTGTCTTCTCATTGACTGTTGATTATTTCTTGACCTCTTTAGTTGCATGTACCTGGACTTACTTTGGCAATTGGAAATCAATGAAGGTTTGTTACTTGGATGCATCACTCTTTGTTGTGGCAAGTATTTATTACTTTGAAATCTTAATTTCTCATGTCTAAGTCTTAAGGAACAATTTACAGATTTGTGACCAAAGTTAGCACAATAGAAACAATATCCATAGAAAAACTCTTTGTACCTGGAAAATGGTTGTCTTCTTTGAGCAAATAGATTTCTTCCAGGTTGATGACGTCGTTCAACAGTGAACACATTACTTCTTTGTTCTACAGATTCAGGTCTAACATATTTTACGTTACTTGACCTGGGTGGCTGATTGTCTTCCTTTGTTTCTGCAGGATTGTCATTGTCATTGGTTGTAATTTTGACAAACTTGATGGGTTCTTCATTTACTGACTTACCACTGCTTGATCCCTCTTCATACCCCAAGCCATTTTTCAGCTTTGGATTTTTTTGCTGATTCAGAATGGTGGCCAATCCTTATGAGGCTTTGATACTTGAAATATTCTGATTATACAAGGCTTGAAACTTCTCCATTTCTTTCCTCGTTTTCACTACATCTTATTTTAATGCTTCACATCTTGCCTTTTTTTATGATAGCTTCTATTTTAGAATCTCTTCGATTTTCTTTGCCTCTTCAAATTCTAATTTTAGTAAGACAAGGTCTTCATCAGGTTCTTTACTGTCTTTCTCAAACTGTATCAACAATTGTCTTTTCTTTCTTTTCTTGATTCTTAGTCTGTCAATATCTTCCAGTGCACTGATTAGTTCTCCTTCCATGTCAACCACAACTTCTTCTTCATCAATCCATGTGCTTTTATTATCATAATCCTCTTTGGCCATAAGTATGAATTCATTTAGTTTATCTTCAATAGAGGAGTCATCTTCTTCATCATCTAAAGGATCATCATCATTGTTTACGCACATATTTTTCTTCTTAAAGTTTTTCTCCTTAAATAAATTTATGTGTTTGTACTTCTCCCCATCATCACATGTCTAATCCTTTCCTTTGTGGGGACATTTATTCGCAAAATGACTTATCCTACCATAGTTGAAACATTTGAAAGGCAATTTACCTTTGTATTTGCCTGATCCCTTCGTCAGTCTCTTCACAATTTTTTCTTCAATTTCATCGGGCTCAAAATCCTCATTCTTGTCTGCTTTAAATGATGCTTCTTTAGAGGTGGGTTTATCTTTAACTATTCTCATTTCATATGCAGTCAATGTTCCTAGCAGTTGATCAAACTCCAAGGTTTTTAGATCATTAAGTTATTCTATAGCAGAGACCTTTGGGTTGAACCTATCTAGGAGAGATCTCAAGATTTTCTGAACTAAAGAAGGTTCACCAATTGTTTCACCAAGTGCCTTCATTGCATTTACCATTTCTTCTACTCTCATAAAATATTTTCCAATAGTTTCATCTTCGTTCATCTTCAACTGTTCAAACTGTATTCTGTAGGTTTGAAGCTTTGCATTCTTTACCTTCTCATTACCCTCATAACTGCTAGTGAGTTTGTCCCACATTTCTTTGGCAATTCCTAGGTGCATAATTTTTACGAATTCTGCTTCTGCAAGCCTACTCAAAATAACATTCATAGCCTTAGTATTGAAGCTAAATTCTAGTTCGTCATCCTTATTAGCTAGCACAAATGGATTTACATAACTAGTATCTACCACATCCCAGACATCTGCACCTAACGACATTATGTAGGTTCTCATTCTAACTTTCCAGAAGGCAAAGTTTGTTCCATTGAACAGAGGGGCCTTATTGGTTGAATTTACTTCATGGCTTGACATGTTTAAGATCTAGGATCTACCCTTAGATAAAAGGGGTTGGATCTGATACCAATTGTTGGACAACTGAGAAGGGGGGGTTAATCAGTTGTTACTGTTCTTAAACAATTATGCTTCTTTTAAAATCTTTACAAGGCACTCAATGATGATCACAATAATGCAGGGAAATAAACAATGGCACATTCAACATCGTACACATATATGAGAAACACAGAGACAAATATTTCCCAAGGAAACCCATACAGGGTAAAAACCTCTTCTTATTTATATGATAAGTATTATTTACATTCTTTACATTATCATACAGATGAGCACCAACTCATGGTGAGGCTACAACCTCTGTTTTGCAAGATGCAACTTGTTGAGAGCACCAACCCTCTATTTTTCTCTAGCACCCACTAGAAGGAAGCACCAACTCCCTGGTTTCTCTAGCACCAACTAGAAGGAAGCACCAACTCCCTGTGTTCAAGCACCCACTTGAACCTCTGAGGACAACAATCCTCCCTAGCACCTCCCAGCCACCCTGAATTATGAATATGAAATACTGAAACCTATTACAATGATATAGTGTTCAATAACAGCTTACCAGTCTCATCACTGTTCTACAAGATTTTTCTACTCAAACTTCCTCACTGTATTCCATCATGCATCCGCTGCCCATTCTATTATTCTTCTTTTTATGCTCTGTGCGCCATGTCCATTAGCTGCACAGTTCTTCTTCTGTTATTTTCAGCTGCTGTACTCTAATCCTTCTTCATGCATGAATCACCTTCAACAACATCCACAACAATTCCACCAACAACAACAACCACATCTCTTCTCTGTACTATGTATTTATAGCTTTTGTGCACCTCACACCATGCCAATATCCTCCACAACTCAAGTGCTTTGTCTGATCATCATCGTGACTCTTCATCTTCTCTGGCCATTTTTCCACTTGTTCAGCATAACTGTATGTTATGCTAAGATTCCTCAGCCTCTCTGGCAGTTGAGACTCTTTGTCTTCTCTGTGACAATCAATCTCACCTTCTCAATTCCAGTTACAAGCTTCAATACTCATCTAATTGTCAGTCGCCTCCACGAGCATCTTCATCCCTCTTGAAGATTCCCAGAGACTCTTCATCTCCTCTGTCAATCACCCCGAAGTGTCTTCGAGTCCTCTGGTAAAAACCATCAGTGGTTTCTGGCACTTACACTATGACATGCAACAATAGCCCTCCGATTATGCTTAGATTCACCTGGATTGTTGGATTAACTCTGATGGGTTCTTGTGTTATTTACCCATTTCGCACTTTCGTAATTCAGAGATTCTGCGATGAGACATCTTGAGTCTCCATGTCAAGAGTTACGAAACTCTGAAATGAAGCTTTTCTATGCTAGCTCCTTCCTTTATATGACCATGGCTATGACCAAGCGCTTATGCATAAAGCGCTTTCGCGATTTCGCATTTTGTGAATCTAGAGATGAGGCATCTCAACTTTCTAAGTCGCGATCCCTGAAATGATGAAAAGAAGCTTGTCTGCACGTACTCTTCTCTTCATCTCTTCGATGGTGTGACCAGTGGCTGAGACCACGCTCTTATGCATAAAGCACTTTTCACAAATTCCCATTTCGTGAGTCTGGAGATGAGACATCTCGACTCTCCAAGTCGCAATCCCCGAAAGCCTGATATGGAGCTAAGATCAACGATCCACGATCTCGCTGAATCTACGGTCCAGATCTCATCGTGAATTCACATCTCACGATTCCTTCGATGGAGGTTCTTGTCACTCCAAGTTGTGATAGGAAAAACTCCGAAATGAAGCTTAGATCAATGGTCCACGATCTCGATGAATCTACGATCCAAATCTCATCGTGAATTCACATCTCACGATTCCTTTGATATAGGTTCTTGTCACTCTAAGTCGCGATAGGCGAAACTCCGAAATGAAGCTTAGATCAATGGTCCAGACCACACCTTGATCTGACGACTGGGATTAAATCGTGATTTCTCATATCGCGATTTTGATGGTTTTGTTTCTTACCTCTCCAAGTCACAATAAGCAAAGATCTGAGTTGGAGCTCAGATCAATGGTCTAGAACACACCTTGATATGACGACTGGGATTAAATCGCGATTTCGCATATCACGATTTTGATGGTTATGTTTCTTACCTCTCCAAGTCGCGATAGGCGAATCTCTGAGATGGAGCTCAGATCAATGGTCCAGAACAAACCTCGAACTGATGGATAAGATAGTTTCACGATTTCGCATATCGTGAATTCAAGAGGTTAGGGAACCCCATTCCTTTGACTTTCCAGTCAGCGACATGATGATCTTTCACCACGTGTCCTCTTGATCAACGGTCCACGATCGTCCCCGATGGATGGCCAATATTCCTTCACATCTTCACCATATCTAACGGCTATTGAGCCTTCATAGATACCCCAGATCCTATGGCCCAAATATTTTCACGATTTCTCCACTTTGCGATTTCGCTGCTTCACGAGTTCGTCCACCTTCGCGACTTCGTCCACCTTGTGATTCTGTCACTTTGTGATTTTTCTGTTCTTGCCATCACTGTTCTTGCCATTGATGACAAGCTTACTCCCAACTGTAAACCTTCCAACAGAAGTCCCCCTGGATTGGGTTCTTTTCGATCCAGGACAAAAGAGAATAAGTGGTAACTACTTTCCCTTTATATATACTTAGACAATCAAATGAGAAGAACGAGATGGGGGAATTACCTTCTTACGATAGTTGTCCTTGCTTCTCTAGCCTCTGACATTGTTGACCAAGCTCCTAGGCATTGGAGAGATCCTACAAAGAACACGAATAAACCACCTTCCTCTACACTAGATTGTCAACTAAAGATAGATATAACTATGTTGAATTTGCAAAAATAGAAATGTATAAATCAAAGACACAGACATGAAGGGAATAGGTCAAGTTTTATTAAATTATAATGATAAATAATGGAAACACTTATAACTGTATTGTTGTTGTGATAGTGTTCCTCCAATATTCTCCTTTCCAACCCCTTGTGCATAACCATATGATAATTATGATGCTCCTGAACTATTTATTTGAACTCCAAGATCAAAGGTTTGACACTCTGAAATATTTTCTCGGCTTTCACCTTTTAGTGGCCTCATAATATAGGATTTGAGAGGCTTAACAACCATGAACGATTCTAGGAAATCGTTGAGGATTTAGTTTCTTACGTTAGTATTTGACTACCCAAAATTGAGGGAATATGGGTGACTCAACTCATGACTCAAGCCCTCTACTAAAACCACTAAAGAGCATCTTGGATCTGACCCTTAAAATAAGGTGGGATGACCAAATATTCCACTAACCACTTCAATGCTCCCCTCGTATGAAGCACAAATAATTATCAATAATCCTGCATAGTTTAGTAAGAAGCATTCATCAAGGATCAACGCTCCCTATACATGGGAAGGGGTCAGATGACCTTCAAAAATGGGTCAAAATGCAAGGTAAAAAGAAATTTTTCAACCATCTCATGCTGAGTTTTATCCTCCACAAAGACTAGGGATCATGAAAAATGTTCTTTCATGGTTTCAAAGTTCATGCAACACTTAATAAGGTGCATAAGACACTTTATAAAGTACATGCAACACTTAGTAAGGTGCATACGACACTTGCGACACTTAGGTGCATAATAGATGTAACACTTAAGTGTGAGATTTTGGTGTGGAACAATTGGTTCTATGCTTTTCGATCTTTTAGGGATGCAAATAATCTTCCCGTGTCTTATACTATTGTAATCTCTTGGATGTTGTCCATGGTATTCATTTTTTCTTCTCGTTGAGAAAATTCGTTGTACATGTGATTTTCTTTGCATCCCCACCATTGGATTGGTGGTATTCCTCTTTTTCCCAATGATTCTTCCTTCTTGGGATCATTCTTAGAAGGATTCTCTTATTGATTTGTATTAGTATTGTTTCCGTTGAAACGAGGTTTAAATCCCTTCCTCATATGATCATACCTTTATTTATTCTTATCCTTCCAATATTTTTGCAAGGATTCTCTTCCCTTGGCTTCATCATACATGTACTTCATCATATTGAATCTTGTCTTTATAAAAGGATGGAATTCCATTTAAAAACCTATGTATCTTTATCTTCTCATCCTTGATAAACCTTGCATACTTTAACAATCACAAGAAATTATTTTCATACTCTGTCATGGTCATGCTTCCAAATTTGAGTTCAAAGAACTCCTGCATTTCCTTGTCATAGAAGTTCTTTAAACTGTCCCTTGAATTGTTTCCAAGTGATACCTCTCTCATTGATGTGTTCAAATTGTTTCAAGTGATCCCACCACACATAATATTTTCCATGCAAATTGTATGTGACAATCATTGCTTCAAGATTAGATGAATAGTTATGCAATTGAAAATAGTTTATGATTCCCAACAACCAGGATTCAACATCATCTTATTGTTCTCTTTCACCATCAAAGGATGGTGGCCTAAGATTCCTCAAATCACCTTATAAGTTGTCCAATTCATGTCTTCTTTTTTGGTGCCTGATAGGAGATACCTATGGACTACTTATAGATTCTTCATATGCATAAAATTTCCTTAATGAGTGAGGAGGTGAGTGTTGCCTATGATTCCTACTAGAATTTCTTGAATAACTAGTTCCTATGTAATTATCTCTTCTTTCATTTTGTATTCCTTCTTCCTCGTGTCTTGAGCCAATTCCCTTCTTTTCTTACCTATGCAATTGATTCATGATTTGCATCATTTGAGCATTTATTTATTTATTTTCTTTCATCAACCTCTCATTGTCTTCTTTATAACTCTATACTTCTATTTTCAGCCTTCTCACAATCTCTATTAATGTTTCTTTCTCCCCTCTACTCTGTTACACATTCGATTTTGTCTCTTCATTACCAACACTGATGTTTTGACCTTGGTATTATTTATCATGACTAAAGGCTCATTATCCTTCCTCCATTTCCTAGATCTGCATTCTTATCTTGGTTATATCCCTTAATTCTAACAAAAAATGTGCATGTGATGTAATCATTGTTAGCCAAAATGAAAGCATAATCATGTATAAGCATTTCTAAAAAAGGATTGTAAACACACACACACACACACACACACATATTCTCTTTTACTTAACACCACCAGTCATCTTATTCTGAATTAAATGTGAATTTTTCTCCTCGAAACAATTTTCTAGGTGCATAAATAGATTCCTCTCTCTCAAATATTTCCAATGACTATTTTCTTGCTTAATTTCAAACTGAGGGAAAAATGTTATGGCCTTCTAAAATTTCTTATGTCTTCATTCATTAATTTCCATTTTATTGTCACATGGCATCCCCTTATGCCATCTGATGTAGCACTGATGTGGACAATGATGCGATACCTCTCACCTGGTTCATCGGTCCCCAAATCAACAATTCATATCACCACATATCCTTTATTTTTCGTTAGATTCTTCCCATTGGAATCAACAGGTTTCCTGCAAAAATTCCCCTCCTAACGACTCTTTTCAACAACACACCCTAATGTATCTATCCTAGGGATCTAAAAAATCTCATACTTTTGGAACCAATGACTTCGATCACGTTTGTGCCTCCACATTCTTGACAGTTACTCTACGCTCTCAACACCCATTTTCTATGCTACAAATGGGACCCACGTTATATATGACTAAGATTAAATCTCACCCACAGATAGATCAATGGACATACTTCAGTCTCGATGTCTCTCCCATCAAACTAACTTCACTCTGGTCTCACTAACCACTATGACCATTGCAATCTGACTATACTCACTACGATATATCCAATGATCATTATTCTCCTCCTCCAACATTTAGGATTCATTTGGAGATCAAACTTTCTCGGAATTTAAAGTCCATCCCTTTAAAATCTTCTTACTCGACCATGTGGGACCCTTGACAGATCGATGATTGTCATTACATTGTTCCCACTCAATGATCAACGACACATATTGTTCCTTAGAGTTCCTCCCACTAGAGACCAATCACTTGGATCTAATGACCAAGGTTTTTCCTCGACTAAATAGATGTCCTTGGTTCTCTCTCGGAGTTCCTCCCATCAAAGTGCATCCCCTCTAGGACTAGAAATCACTTCGACCAACACCCCTTTGATGAACAGTTGATAACTATTATCCTATAGATATGAGGGCTAGGGTTAAGCTCATGTCTCGTGGTTATTTATTCCATCGATCTGTACCTCTATTCTGTCGATCTCCTACTACACACCACTGTGTACCTGAAATTGTGGCCTTGCAAACGTGGCCATAGATTCGACCCCTTTGGCATGTCAGATGGAATTTCGATGTGGAAACTAACCTGAAATTCTCCTTCACCCTTGGCCCTCCCAAGGAAACATTCTCATCCACTAGATAGGATGGTAAGAAATCGTGTTGATCAATAACCATGAACATCTTGGGCTCCAAAAATATGCACTATTTACCTCAATCAAATTGAATTCATCAGAACTCTTCTGAGTGATCTCTTATGAAAAATAGTTTTCCCAAAATAACATCTCTGTGAGAACTAATGATTGAGAATGACCCCGAATTATCCAAAATTTATCATTCTTTCGAGCTTCAAACTCATGCCTTGCTTCAGGATTGAATATCGATCGTGGATATTTGTGTTCAAATTAATCTAGATTGTCAATCTACAAATCTTCACATCCATCTCGAACACATAGGAATTTGAATTCCATGGCCGAATTCAATTATGCAACTTATAGGTCTATGCCATAAGTTTTCTTGTTTATCTTCTCTAAAGCATTGAACTCGAAATCGACTCAAAATTTGGGGATTTCACCTATGTTCCCCATTTTTCCCAAATTTATTACTGGACGAAATATGAAACCACAATTTTTCTAAATTTATGTTGTATCTTGGCCCATACAAGCTCAATGTTGAACCTCGTGCTATGATACCAATATGTAACATACCCAAGCTATCCATAAACTAGCCATGATACTTAAAATAAATGTCATTCAAATCCGATTTCGAATTTTGATAACATTTAATTAATAAAGAAGCATGAAAGAATCACATGCATTAATCAAGATTCATGTTACATCATAACATAAATTATTATTATGTCATGCAAAAAAATAACCAACAAGCATGCATATTATAAATATGAATTTCAGAGATAATAATTAATACATAGTGGAAATAAATATATAAGCAAGGAAACCACGAAAAATAACACTTATCTTAAACAATTTCAATCACCAACTGGCTATAGACCAAGGATGTTCCAGCCTATCATAGACATAGTTGAGCCAAATATCAACATAAGGTCACCCCTGAGCCAGGGACATGAATCCACAAGGATGGGTTCTAGGATGGCTCTCAGCTTCCCAAAATAGTTAACACTTAAGCTCTCACAGTTTTCTCAAATAAAACAATGGAAAGTACACCAAACCTCTTCTCTCCAGCCTACACTACCCAAATAAATGGACCCCCTTCATTGTCATGCAGTCCCTCATGTTTTCCACTTATTTCCAGGTCTCCAGTGCATCTAGTCTAGAATATCCATGTTGGGACTCTCGGGATTCACAACCGTGAATAAAATTCAGAAGATGTCAATGCATATCATACATCTAGGAATTAATTCATGGATGTAATGCACCAATAACTAGCATAGACAACAAACAATGGCTCTTTTTTCATCAATTCATTTTCCTTCTTTTCCCAAGACAAGATTATAATGAATGGGAATAATGAATGAGAAAAGAGTGAATGGAGAGAGTGAACAAAATGAAGAGTGTGAACCCACAAACAACCCAAATATGGGTTTATGTATTTACTGGGAAATCAAGAACCACATGGCTTTCCCCAAGAAGCTCATGTAATGTAGTGTCCCCAAGGCCGAGCCCCGATGTAAACCATGCTCTGAAAGAGATTGTAAATATGTGCTATAGGCTGGTGAGCCAAGTTTTGAATAAGTTGTAGGCTTATGAGTTTTGTTAGGCCAGGGAGCCTAAGTGTTGAAGGCCAGGAGCATGTTGATGTACTTGTATGTATGCAGGTCAATTAATAAAATATAAATACCGCCAGTGCAGACCAACCACGATGAAAGAGTGATGGGGGACTGAGCGTCCACAGAATGGGCAAGGGATCAGGGGATGAAAGGTGGGAAAGGGGTTGAGTGAGGAGCCTAGGGGATAAGCCTAGGGGGCTTAGGCCTGGAATAATATTTTATTAATATTCCTAAAAATCCATGTGCACATTATTTTATCCTAAGTCCTTTTTGGAAGGACCCATGAATTCCCAAGTGGTGGGAGGAAGGTGTACAGATGGAATGCATGCAGTTCCCAGGGTGACAAGTGTCAACCCTGGTGCATGCAAATAAAAACCCTGAACTGAGCCGAGAATGCTCTCTCGCCTCCATTCTGAACCGAACCTCTGTGCGTGGAACCGGTACGACCTCTGCTGGATATCCTGATTCATCTCTTGAACCGTGAGCTGTGTTTGCCTGAGAAAAACCGTGGAATACCTGTCCGGAGCGAAGAGTCTGTGTCTGTTCCAGGCAATCCCGAGAATGCATTCCATGAACCCAAATTCCCTGTGTTAAACTCGAGTGGAAGAATCCCTGGTTGTTCGGGGAGAACTGAGCTAGTCTGTGTGAGAAGCCCGCCCCGAAATCATCACCGTGAGATCRTCCTGTAATTGCCGAGCCGTTGTGGGAAGCATTTGTCTGTGTTCCTGTGGATTGTTGTGATTGCGCAGCACTGGACTGCGTGAGGCTTGTTGGCCTGTGAGCGACTCCTCCAGGTGAGGGAGTGTGCAGAGGGAGAAGAGAACTCCTGAGAGAAATCCCTGTAGCTTCCATAGAGCCCGGAGAATTCTGGTCCGGCCTGTTCCTGTAACCCAAGGTAAGGGATACTGGCAGCCGAAGGACTGTCTAGGTGACAGAGAAGGTGCACTCTCTTGGGGTGGAATAGGCATGTGGGGAATGAGGGTCTGTGTGCAGTGAGCGTGGAGATTTCTGGGAGAGCTTCTTCCTGTTGAATGTGTATGTGTTGTCTTCCCTGTAACCTCAGCCTGATTCTAGATTCCTTGCCCGGGGGTGGAGCTCGGTCCCAGCTCGGGGGTGACCTACTGTTGAGCTGATGAACAGTGTGGTCTAAGGCTGGGAGGTTCGTGGAAGGCCTGCACTTGGTTGGTGATTTCTCCAGCTAATACAAGATAAGTATTCTAAATTATGATTTAACACGTTTGGCATGACTGTGTTGTTCTGTATCATGTTTTCCACTGTGTAAATGAATTAATGATGAATGCTATGGAACATTTAATTATAGTAGTACCCATATATTTTACTCTGAGTTGTTAAGTGTGTTTAATTCTGGTTAAATGCATTTGTGTTTAAATCCATGTAATGAATGGTAAACCGAGAGGTTGGGTGAACATGGGTAGTGAAGGGTACACTACATGTAACCACTTCTCTCAATTAAAAAAATTATGGGTAAATAAAATATAATAAAAGACTTATCCCCTTCAGCCCCTCTCTTGTGGAATCATATCCCCTTATAACTCTTTTCCTTGTCCATATTGAAGCAAACAATGTATTTTATTATTAATGATGATCAAGTATTACATTTCCTAGGAACTCTAACCATTTTTAATTGTTTGGGTGGTCCTTCCTTTCATAAAATAACAAAATTTGGGTATTACAATATGTGATTATTATTTCTCAGATAATGAATGGTTAAATAAAGTAAAAGATATCTTATACGAATTCACCCCCCTCTCGGTATAAGCATAAGTTCAACAATGTTCTTACATAATTATTTATTTTTTATTTTATTTATTGTTTTTATCATGCAATGTAACATAACGTTACACGACAACATATTCCCCTTACAATATTGTAAAGAAATCTCACTGCAAACAAAATAATAATTTGATTAGTGACATGTTATTTTATGGGCATACCAGATATTTTAGAAGAGGTCTATAACGAATACATATTTTAAGATGCCATTTGATAAAATACCATCATGATAATAAAAAGTTATCTTAATTCATTGGGCATTACTATTGGTTGAGTGTCATAAGTGTCAATGTTTCATCAAAACCTACACAGGAGATATAGATAAAGGAAATACAAACAAATCTTATCAAGAAAGGATGAGAGATACAATATGGAAGAATGATAAAATATTTTCACACTACTCCAATGAGTTGATCAATGAATGAGTGGAATACACTCATATATAGGCAGGAACATTCCATAATTAAGAAAAGAAATCAAGCAGTTATCTTTCCTTAGGAATGCATGCATGCATAATAGTGATGGTCAAAATAGAAAGTCTAAAATAGAACTAGTCAGTTAAATCCCTCTGAACTAGTGTGTCGAAAATAGAAATTTCTCCAACACCCCCCCTGAACATCACTATGGAGTAAAAAATGATTCCCAGCTACTAGGCCATATTAGGAACTCGCGTACAACACAGATAATGAACACTGAATGAAAATGAATAAAGAGGTAAAACCACGTGGGAACAAAACACCCCCTCAAAATAAAATGCATCAAAATAAGAAAAGGTAGTTGCTAGGAAATTGTGTTCTTCACTCCAAGAGGACCCCACAAAGTCTTAAAATTCAACCCAGTGAATTTCTTGGTGTATATATCGACAGTATATTTAGAGGAAGAAAAAACCTATAGATCAATGGTCCTGTCATGTACTAGATGTCTAATGAAATTCATGTAGACCTCAATGTGTTTGGTTCACTTCCACTGTACTGGATCTCTGCAAAATCTCAGTGTACTTTTATTATCACACCATATGACAGTTGAACAATGAAACTAGATACCAATCTCGGTAAGGAAGTGTTGAATCCAAATTTCCTGAATGAAACAACTGACTACTCCTCTATACTCAGCCTCTATGGAAGATAAAGCAATGACTGATTGCCTCTTACTTGACTAGAAAATAGGTCCTGACCCTATACTAAGAGTGTACCTGAAAGTGGAATTGCGATCTATGCCATCGCCAACCTAATCTAAATCTATGAAGACTATGAGATCTAATTTACAACCAATTCCATAGTGAATCCCATAACTCATGGTGCCCTGAACATATCGGAGGATGCGCTTGGTATCTTTCCAATGCATATCATGGAAATCCTGCATGTATATGGAAACTACTCCTAATTCATATGAGATATCTAGACGGGTGTGGGTGATATACAAAAGACTCCCCACCAACTTTTGATACAAAGTGTTTTCCACTAATGATGTATCTGTGCCATCCTCAACTCTGATCCCAGATAAGAAGGGTGTAGGTCATGTGGAATATATCTAGAAGATCCCTGGAATAATTATCCTGAGAAATTTCAATGCTTGAAATATCGTGACTAATCTCAATACCAATAAATAAATGAAGTGGACCCATGTCCTTCATAGAGAACCTATCATGAAAAATGTATTTGACCATAACAATGGTTTAAGAAGAGTTGTCAGTGATAAAAATATCATCAACATAGAGCACTAAAATCATCAAAGAGTCAGTATTCCTCTGCATGTCACCATTGCAATCAAATTTACATATAAAAAAATCATGTGAAAGCATATAAGAATCCATTTTTTCATACCATGCTCCAGGTTCCTTCTTGAGGCCATAGAGTGACTTCTTTAGTCTGCATACTAAATATGAGTTATGAATGAACCCCTTTAGTTTCTCCATGTAGATCTCCTATGAAAGATCACCATGAATAAAATCATTCTTCAAATCCATCTGGTGAACTTCCCATCCTTTGGCTTTTGTAATGGATAGAACCAAGCGAATGTAGTCCATCTTTGATATAGGAGAAAATGTCTCATCATAATCTATCCCATGAATCTACTGAAATCCTTTTGCAACTAGTATTTCCTTGTACCTACTCACCTAACCATGTGCTTCTCTCTTGGTCCTATAGACCCATTTGCATATGAAAAGTTTCCTCCTTGGTGGAAGTGGAACCATGTCCCAAGTCTGATTCTCTAGGAATGATTCATACTCCTCCTACATGGATTCTTCCCATAAAGTATTTCCTACAGCCTCATTGTAGAGATAAGGATAAAAAAATTAAACCATATAGAAATGCATGGGCATCGCAGGTTCATAAGTTGAAAGTACATGAGAAGGATCCTCATGATGAGATCAATTCCTCCTTAAATCCAATGGTTTCACTGCAATTTTTCCTACTTCCTAAAGTTTGTATTTTTCCCACTTGGGAATCTGCTGAAGTTTCGATGTTGGCTCCTCATCTGGATGTAATACTTTCTCAAATCCATCTGCATAATCCTCTGAATATGATTCTGAATATGTGGCATATGAGTTTATGGAATCATCATCTTGATTTCTGGAACTGATGGAAGCACAAGAGTCTCTGTATGTTTCACTAGATGTGCATGCAAAGGAATCTCCTCAAACTAAACAGTATGCGCAATGATGAGCCAGTCTATAGAGGCATCAATCAACCTGTACCCCTTCACATCATCTGGATATCCCACAAAGATGCAAGGTGTGATTTGTGGAACAAATGATTTCCTCTTTTCAGAAGGAATATGGGCCCATGCATGAGATCCAAAGATGTGTAAGTGTGTGACATATGGATTTTCACCTATACAAGCCTCAAAAGTTTTCATGTTCTCAAAAAATCTATGAGGAGATCTATTTTGTATATAAGAAGCATAGTTAACCACCTCAACCCAAATCTTGGAAGGAAGAGACCTCACACGCAACATGCAATTGGTCATCTGCTTGAGAGATATATTCTTCCTTTTAGCAACTCCATTCTCTTTTCAAGTGTATGGAATTGTATGCTACAACTGGATACCAGCCTCATGAAAAAGATTTTGAAAATCTTTGTTCATATACTCCCCCCCATTTTCTGTACAGAGTGTTAAGAACCTGAATAGATCTACAAACATAATCACCACAAATACTGAATACACAATAGATCCACAAGCAAGATAGAAGAAACCACACTATATTATTACCAAACCCTTGAGGTAGGGAAACACCATACAATGGATCCTATTATGGAAGGGATCCTCTCTTGTTCACTTGCCTCTTCGAGGGGGCATCCTCCTATTGAGCTACCGCTCCAAATACAATACTTCTCTTCATATCCCATTACATTGCTTGAACCCCTTTATATAGTGCTACCATCACCTAAGAACATTCTAGAGGAGGAATCTTCTAGAAGTAGAACCTTCTAAAATGTCCTCTTATATTTATTATATCTAACTACCATAGTGGGCCTTATTTAATAATATAGTGGACCTAGTCCACCTTACATTGAATGACCTCCACTATTATCACTATGGGCCCTCTGGGCTCCCCTACTACCTCTCTAGCTACCTTACACAGAGGATCTTGATTTTCTTCTTATTCTGTGTTTCTAATAGAGATTTGAAGTCTTTGAGATTCTAAAAAACTTCAGACTTCTTACTCAGAAAACAAACCCAAGTATAGCATGAGTAATCATCAACGAATGTAAGTACATACCCTACTTTTCTGATGGAAGGATGTGGAAATGGACCCATGAGATGATTGTGAACAAGTTCCAAGGAAGAGGAGTCTCTCCTTTCCTTCCCCTTTTCAAACTTCTCTTCAGGATTCTTTCCAATAATGCATCCTTCACAAACCCCTTCAGAAAATTAAATATCTGGAAAGATTTTGACCATTCCTTGCTTGGAAATTCAATGCATGTACCTGAAGTTTAAATGACCAAATCTCTCATGCCATACTCTACTACTATCATCAACATGTGTTAGTAGTAATGAGGAGTCATGGTCAACAAACTTTGTGAATTTATACAACCTCAAATTGTGATCTACCTCACCAATTGCAATAATGGAATTGTCATGCATGTCAAGTACAAAAACTGAATCTGATGTAAATTCAACCTTTTTACCTTTTTGAGTGATCTGATCAACTAAGAGAAGAATTATAAAGATCTTTGGAACATGTAAAACATTCTCAAAATTTCCATTATGGATTTCCACTCTCCCCTCTCCTTCTACTGCTACTAGAGTATCATCCCCCATGAGAATAGGGGGTCATGAGCATGAGGTCAAAGAAGTAAAAACTTCCTCTTTCACTACCATATGATGTGATGTGCTAGAATCTATAATCCATGAATTATATGAGAAATTAATTGCAACAATAACATGATTATTACCTTTCTTAGATGCATGATGTTCTTCCTTCTTCTTCTTGAATCCTTCTGGAATGAAAGTTCCAAGGTTGTTCTGCTGAAGTAACTGAGCCATAATATCTATCTGTTTCTTCATGCATGTGGATTCATCATTATTTGGTTTATTGTAGTAAGTGCACTACTTTCCCTTCTTCTTCTTCTTCTTCTTCTTCTTCTCTTTGGAACCTAAAGAATCCTTGAAGGGCTTGGAATATCCCTCCTTCTTTTGCTCTAGTTGTGATTTCCCCTTTCCTTTTTGTTTGGATGGTCCTTTTCCATCATTCATGGTGAGTGCATGTGATTTATGATCCTTTATTAGGCCCATATTAATGATTTTTTCCTGCTCAAGTGTGAGAGAATCAATGAATTGATCCATGGTAGACATCTTCCAATTTCATCCCATGAGATATCCGCCAGAATGGAAAGTGGAAAGATAGACAACATATTTTTCTCCTAACTTGTCCAATATTGTTAGAATAAGTTGGTCCACTTGTTTATACTTATCAATACCAAAAGATGCCAAGATCGATATCAAATATTTAAACTTGGTAAAGAAATCCTATATATTATCAAAACTTTTAGGATCCAAGGTATTCAACTCTACCCCAATCATATGATCTCTCATCTAATCCTTCTTTCCAAATAGACTTTCCAAGGTGGTCCATATCACATTTGGAGTCTTGCATGCTTCAACATGAAACCATATATCAATTTAAATCAATTCAAGAATAATTCTTATGGTGTCATACTCTCGGTTCACCCATCTAGTCTTCTTAATTCTTGATGTAGGTTTTGTTTTTGTCCCCATCAACAAATTGTACAGTCCTTTCCTTTTGAGTTGGAATTCAGCCTTGGGATTCCAATCAAAATAATTGTATGCTGTGAGTATTATCACCAAGTTTGAATATATAATAGGTGTTGTATCCAACTCTCCAATTTCTTATGAGAACCCCTAAAAATTTACTT
This sequence comes from Picea engelmannii, assembly GCA_009831015.1. NCBI lineage: Eukaryota > Viridiplantae > Streptophyta > Pinopsida > Pinales > Pinaceae > Picea > Picea engelmannii. The sequence goes on along the minus strand of ML777991.1, from coordinate 560,881 downwards.
TCAATCTACAAGTGAAAAACTGAGAAATCACTGCAGAAAGGGCACTTAAAGTGGAAAATTGGTATCAGTTTTAGGAGGTGATATTTTGAATTCCTTTATAATAAAACAATGGAGAATTTTGCCAAACGGGTGAAAACCCACTTGAACAATGGGTCGATTTAGGAATCACAGGGGTCGTTTCCTCATAAAGTTAATATTTTGGGAGAAATCACTGCAAAAAGAAGGGACTTTAATAGGTTGTCACACCTTTCCTTCATACACAAAGTGAAAAGATCTTGGTCGGGGTGCAACTGTCACACCTTACAATAGGGAGAGGGTGTGACAACTTCAACTTGTCACACTTTTTGACAAATAAAGACTGCGACAACTTCTGTTACATGGATTTCACTCACTGAAACTCCAATTTTCCTTATTCTTTGGCTTGTCTGGCTTTCTCCAAGAAGCATAACTCTGATACCATGTCAATGTTTCATCGAAACTTGCACATGAGATATAGCTAAAACAAATACAAACAAATCTTATCAAGAAAGGATGAGTGATTCAATATGGAAGAATGAGAAAATATATTCACACTACTCCAATGAGTTGATCAATGAATTATGATTGATAGAATGAATGAGTGGAATACACTCATATATAGGAAGGAACATTCCATAATTAAGAAAAGAAATGAATAAGTTAGCTTTCCTTAGGAATGCATGCATGCATAATAGTGATGATCAAAATATAAAGTCTAAAATATAACAAGTCAGTTAACTCCCACTGAACTTGTGTGTTGAAAATATAATTTTCTCTAACAACAAGAATCCTAATACTTAAAAAATATATTCGAATAGCTAGACATACTTGAGAAAAGGTTTGCTACTTTAAATATTAAAAAAGAGAGACTTGAAAGAGATATTAATTTGTGATTTTATTTTCATAACAAGTTCATGGAAAAGCAGGAAAAATGGTAACATCAAAACAAATATTAAACCACAACATGAAAAGAAAAATGTGGAAAAGCTTTAATATGGATGGTTACGGTTGTACACAATAAAGGAATTGGATGAGAATGGTTCATGAAATTAGAAACCATGGATGGATTATCCATGTATAAGTTAGGTTAATATATTATGACCAAAAATAGTTTATACAATAATAAATTCAAGAAATTAAGCATGAGAGGAAATATCAATAAAACTTGTAGTGGGGTAACTTTGTATGCCTAAGTTTGGTGACTACATAAATAATTTTAGTGATAATTTTCTTAAGAGTCATAGAGATAGAACACATTATAGAGTTTGGATGTGTGTTTGTTATTTAATTATTTGTAGTATAATTATTTTTTTATGCACGGTAAAGTTAGATGTACTCTATTAATTGGGTTTAGTTTGTGTAATAGTGAGATTAAGTGTTATTTTTTTATCTAGGTTTTATTTTCATAAATAACATGTTGAGCTCATTATGAGTAAATTATTGAAATGATTTTGAGTTCTATTGTTGATCTGACATTGTCCAATAAATAATTTATAATTTACCATGGGTACCATCTGCAAAATGAGAGAAAGAACTTGAGATATTTCCTCAGAAATTTTTTCTTGGAAAAACAAAGGCTTAGATCAATCCAACAAGAAAATTTAGGTTTTGATATATAAAAATTATATTGTTTATATTCAATTTGAGATCAGAGGAGTCGAGTATGACATTGCCTATGAAATTCGGTAGGATATGAAAAACAACACATGTGTGGATGTTTTTGTTTGTAAAAAACTATTGAGTCCATGGAAAATCTATAACATGAGCATTGAACCAAGAAACATAAAAGTACATGAAAATTTCCAAGGGTGTGATAGGGCCAATTATGTATGAAAAAATTTTGAGTACGAAGAAAAATTGGCTTGCCCAATTTTGTGTGTATAAAATTTAGAATCCATAATATTTTGGAGTACTTTGGGGTAATGTACTATGGAAAATGTAATGTAATTAAGATTACAAATATTAAAAATGATAAGTAATAATATGAGAAAAATATCATCCTAAGAAGGTGAAAAAGAGGTTAGAAAAACATATGGTAGGAATTTGATGCAAGGGAAAACCAAAAAAATTGGTTAAGTACAAAAATATCGTAATGCACAGGTTATGTGCATAGAACACATGCATAGAGGCATGTACATTAGCTCTTTATGAGCTTCTCTGAGAAAATAGTTATCGAAAGGAACTATAGGCACAAAACCTAGTCATTATGGAAGGAAGTATGAAAAAATGGCTATGGAAAATTTAGTACATAAAAATGTCCAAGGAGAAGTGTTAGATTTAGTACATGGAAACTTTTAGAGGAAGGCATGATACAACAAATTTGGTATAAGGACATAGGGAAAGGGTTTTCCAATCCAAAATGGAAAAATGACAATTATAAATGTAACCATTGTGCATACAAATAATATGTGGAGGTGACGATCACATAGTGAACATAGGATGTAGACAAGGTTGATAATTGGACATCATTCTTGTTTCATGAATCTATGGTTAATTTTGAGGAAACCAAAATAGGTGGTCAAAAACATATAAAATTTTGGACAATTCCATGAAATTACATAGATTGTAAGGAAATGGTATGAAAAAAAAAGTTGGGAAGTAGGATTCCACCAAGAATCTTGGAAATCATGCCAGAATATACCTATAAAAAAATTATCTTGAATATCATAGTTCACAAATTGTGTGTGAAGGAAACTAAAACAAAGAGAAAATAAAATGGGAAATGAACCCTAGAGGGCATTCCGAGGAAATGCACCAAATGGTGAAAATTAAAAAGTACTTTAGAAATTACACAAAAACAAATTATTAAAGTTCATGGAATGATGTTCATAGATAGAAGTGATCAAAGAAATACAAATGAAAATAAATAAAGAAATAATTTAGAAAAAGATATAAAAAAGGTTGTTCACATTGTTGTTGTTGTGGAAAATTCTCCTACATCCTCAATTTTTTTTTTAGGAAAATAGTCTTTTAATATTAATAGAATCAATATGTATAAATGTAAAGAAAAAAAGTGTGGACCACACATGAAACATCCACAAGAACCAATAGAAATCAAAGTCAAGCGTGCATAGAGGTCATAATACTCTAGTCCACAAAACACTAGAAAAATTGGAACGTAATACCCCAAACATTATTGGCGAAGTGTGTGGAGAGGACACAATCCTAGGGTTACAATAAGTAGAAAAAAAAATATAGTTTATGACTAGACTTTGATGTGTTACCTCCCAAGGAGACCAACATCAATCGATATAGAATCCACAGGTTAAGTTATACCAAACTAGCCACCATGAGTAATCTTATATCCTTTTGAATATCCTTTTGAATGGCGAATATAACCTAAGGTAAATTTAGTTTCCAAGCATACTTGGCCTCTTCTAAGACAACCAAAAACTCAACAAGAATTATCCTCATCACTGATAAGAAACCCTATGCCCTACCACTACTCAAACCCTAGAAACCACCATGAAAAGAAGCTTCAAACCATAAACAAAGATTACAATCGGTAATATAGTAGGAAACATTAGATATAAAAAACCATATTTCATTAAATATGAATCAATAAAGAAAAGTACAAACTAAAAATATCTTAATTTTCATTTATGAAAGTGTCAGTATCAACCTTCTTAAAGTGAAAATTTGGGTTCTAAAAGTGGCAATATTGGTATTCGAAAGTGCGATTTTCAATTAAATGTTAATTTTGAAATATAAAAATTTCAAATTCATTTCTAAATATGTGAATTTTGATTCCAAAAGTGTCAATATCTAATTTCTACAATGTGTATTTTGATTTCAATATTTTGATTTTCTTTCTTAATGTGTATATAATATCTAAATCTAAGATTAATGTACAACTTTCAACATATTATTTTTGTATGCTCATGCACAATACCACTATGATACCCATTTCTAAATATATCAATATTGAAGAGATGAAAATACATAAAAAAAAATGAGAAACAACAATGATTGTATTCTAGATTTGTACTTTTCAATAAATATTTAAGGAAAGATCACTCAAATAATGTCTCATTCATCATCATCATTTCCACTCTAAACCTTATGCTCCATATGTTATTGTTGTGTCTTAACTGCAACAAGACCCTTCTCATTTATTTTTATTCTCTATTCTTTCCATCCTACCCTTCATGAACATACCCATATGATGCTATTAACACCAATCAACATATTTTCTTCCAAACCAACAACCCATTGTTGTCTTTTATTTAAACAATTTTTATACATGTTTTTGTTAACCTTTGATGCTCCAGTTGGCTTCCACCATTGAACCTCTACTTTGTAGGACTTAGTAGTAGAATATGGATCTCTATAAACACATCCCTTTTCCCTACCCAACCATTATCATACAATGAATTTCTTTAGTGATTATAATATGAGAATTTTCCCCTCCACAACAACATCCTTAAGAGAGAATGGACCTCTAGGTTTGTTACATAGACGTCCAATGTAGAAATCCTCAACTGCGGGGAAATTTTTCCTCAAGTATGCTTCCATAACATCATGTGAGGACTTTATAAAAGAATTATTTCTTATTTCCTACACCATGGATGGCCAAAAATTAGTTATTGAGTGATCAATTCTCTAAAAATGAGTGTTCAAATCTTTATATAGTCTCCCAATAAATTCTCCTAGGATGTCAATGTTGTTCCCCTACCTTATCAATCCCTTTATTCCATAAATCAATATATGTTTATAATCCCTTTTTTATTCTATCCATATCAGAAGACATCTTTATTTGTATATTTATCAATTACGGTTGTCCCATTGGTAAGTCAGCATTTCCATGTGGCAAATAATTCCACATAATGATAGGAGGTGGCCAGTTTCCATATTGAAGAAGGGATTTCTATTGCATAAATGGCATGTCATCAATCATATAAAATTTTAAGAACTGACATCCTTTGTTACAAGTGATCTTCGAGTTACCATCCAAAAGGTGTGGGTCCATAAAGCTCTTGAAGTAAAAACAATCATCAATTAAATATGGGACATGGGAATTGTGATCCTCGCATGCCTTATAATTGTCCATCATCTCTAACAGAGAAGATATGTCTTTTCATGTTAATTTAGTTTGTAAAATCTCATATTTTCCTTGTACCTATTCATGTGTGTTTCAAGGGAAGGGATCCAACTTTAACAATGTCAAACACCCTCCTTGATATTAAAAAGGATAAAAAATGAAAAACATATGATTTTTATTATTATTAACAACAATTATCCATTTACAACAATAATATTAATGACAATTTTGTATTTAACCTATAAACATTAATATTATCAACACTTATCTCATGTGCTAGCATAACATCTTACTTACAAAATAAACATTTTTCATAAAACTTGAATTGTAATAGATTCATGTAATTCATAGTTTGAAATTCCCCTTTGTAAAACAAATCCCCATATTATACACCTATAAAAATAAAATATTATATAAATTACAAATTTTTAAAACTTTTCCTTAACTAACTAAGAAATAATACATTTAATGCATGCAAGACAACCACCTCCATCCTTCATTTTAGTGTAATAAAAATACAAAGCTTATGCTTTAACTTTATTAATATTTATATTAATAATATATTTAATGATGATACATGATAACCACCTGCATCCTTTATTTTAGTGTAATAAAAATACAAATCATATGCTTTAGCTTTATTAATATTTATATTTTTAATATCACATTGGAGACATATTGTACTTTTTAATATCTACTACAATTATACATGGTACTACTAGTCAAGAAACTTAGAATGCCTATTAGAAAATTTCACCATAATTCTACCTTTACAATAAAGATAATTCAAAGAAGCCATTTAGTATGAATGTTAACAATTTATATATATATATATATATATATATATATATATGTTTAAAGAGGTTTTTAAGTTTAAATCTATTTTATATTGTATTAGTAAAGTTTTTAGATGAAAAAGTCCTTTGTCCCATAAAAAATGAGATCTCATACACAAATTTGATATCTAGTTTAATTATAACTTTAAAATTAGATTATATATATATATATATAATTCAATATTTTTTAAATATTTTTTTGTGTTTGATGTTATAAAATATTATAGATTATTATTATTATAAAATATATTGTTACAATAAAAGTAAATTATGATAGCTTAATTTATTTGAATTAATTAATTTATAAGATAGATAGTTTTAACATGTTAAGATTTAGATTTTTTTTCCATATTATGTTTTTCAAAATTTGACTAAATATTTAGAAGAATTAGTGGAATCATAAACATCAATTGTTGAGATTGTACAATTTAAATATAAAATGATTTTTTTAGAGAGTTAAATCTATTTATGTATTACAAAATGCAAATACAATTTTAGTAATGAAAAATTGCAATTTGACCAAAAATTATATAATTAAATTTAGATAATGATTATCAAAAAAAATTCCAAATCATATAACATTTAGACTTCTTCAATAATATTTATATATTATATTTTAATAAAATTTACTTTTAAAATGTGATAACACACTTTAAAAATATTTTTTTTTAATATATATTCATAATTTAAAATTTCATAATAATTTTAATTTATATTAATAAATTTTATTGATATGCTCGATAACTAATTCAAAATCTAATAAATGTACATGAACCATGGGAGAACGGAATACTAAGGATTTTTGAAATGGACATGATAATTATCCTTCTATAAAGAAACCCATAATTTATGAATATATTAGTTGGCGTATTGTGATGGGAAACGTGCATAGTAATACAAGGCACATGAAATGACTATTTTATGTTAAATATATAATCACTAATTTTATATGGTCATAGACTTTTTATTTTTATTTTTTTATTTGACGTTAAATATATAATTATTAATTTTATATTGTTAAAGATATTTTTTTATTGATTAATTATTTGTATTTATTTAATTATATATATATATATATATATAATGAGTGAGTTTAATGATTAAGAACATGTGTTTATTCTTTAAAGATTATAAGTTCAAATTCATAGAAGATATGATATGTACATAGAGGAGGAATGTTAGTATTGTAATAAATATTTGAAATTAAGATTTAATATAGGTGTATCAAGACATTATAAGATAAAGTGTTTTTCATCTTCAACCCTCTTAATGTTAAAAAAATAACTAATAGCATTTTAGGAATTGTTCAATAACATCTTTCATTATGGAACTAGTGAAAGTTAATTATTATTTTTTAAATATTGAGTTTCTTCTTTATACTAGTTAAAACAAAAGAATGTTTTTTATATTTTTAATTAAAGATAATCATCTTTTTATAATATTTTAATTTTCTCTTATCTTATAATTCTTTTTCACAATACATTTTCTTCTTAAATTTTAATACCATAATATAATTAATAATTTTATATAACCTTCCATCCAAATTTATTATTATTATTATTATTATTATTATTATAATAGATATAGATATAGATATATAAGAACATGTGTTTCCTCTTAAGAGGTCACCAGTTTAAATTTAGAGAGGATAGGGTATACATACCTTGGTAGACTTTATCTCAAATTCTTGGATGAAGAGGGTCCCTTGTCCCACAAACAAGGGGTCTCATATACCAATTTAGTGTAACTTGACAGTGACCTTAAAAATAAATTAGTGTTGTTATTATTATTATTATAACATATTTTTTAAGAATATATGAAATAATTTCTTTATAATTAAACTATATTAATTTAATTATAAAAAAAATTAAAGAGTATCTTTACATTTAACATTATATTATTATATTATTATGATTAATATTATTTAATTTAAATATAATTTTATTTTATTTAAAATTAGATTCTCTTAATTATTCTATATAGTTAATAAAAATATGAATGAATGATATATTTAAATTGAAAATTATATTACTATAATAACTAATTCTGTGCAACCTATTATGTGCTAACACAATATGTATTTAGACTAGGAATATTATAAATAAAATGAAATATATTATAATTCTTAAAAACAAATTCCTTTATTATATAGTGGTCGGCCATCCTTCTTCAAATTATGATTTTGTTTTGAAGTGAAATATTTTACAAATATGAAATTTCCATACACAATATCCTTATTCAATAGTGATCGACAAGTCTTTCGCTTTTATTATATATCATTTTCTAAATAACTAGAGGACTTGTAAAGGAAACAAGTCCCTCGGTTGTCGAGTTTTTGAGATACAATCCACTGATGCATCAAAAAATAGACAAACAAGTAGGATTAAGAAAAAATCAGATTTTCGTGTTTTTACCTAGCATGTTAATCAATTCCCTTTTGGCATTCAAGATTTTTTTAATCTTGTTATTTGTGAAATAATTGTTCTCCTATACAAAATCAAAACTCAAACGATTTATGTTTGATTCATATTTTTCATATCTTTATAGAAGAAGATGGAATGTTGGAGGTGCTCTCATTGTTTCGAAACGTAACATCTCTTTAGATCTTCAGAGTTAATTTGAGATGAAGTTAGCATATGAGAACATTGTTGCTCTGTCTAAGTTGGCACAAAAACCCAATCAAAGGACCATGGTGTTGTAAAGGAAGTAAGATCTTGTTTAAGAAGGTTTATAGTTCCATCTATTGTTGTGCAATTATACCCATTTCATGATCAATTTGAAGTCGTATTGATTAAATGATTATTTAGGGATAACAGGTTGACAACTCCACACCTTTAGTGAGGAATCAACATGACTTCCAATAATCTTAATTGACAGAAATGGTGGTAAAAAAAAATAGTTTTTATCATGGCCAAGAGAAAAAACAAATTTCTAGCAAGTTTTCAAAGTTCTTGCTTGGTTGAATAAACAATTGCAATTTAATGACCAAAACTTGAATCAAAACCACTTTTGTCATAATCAATTCAAGTGTTAATATATCTATAATATTATTGAGCACAAGCGAATGCTTCATAAGAGAAAATAAAAAAATATTATCTTCATGTAAGCATATATACAATTTTTCTGAAATGAAAGGTGAAACCTATTTTTGAATGTTTATAACACATAAATGACTCATGTTGCATTTATAAAATAGAATAATACATTAGTGACACTCTAATCGAAGTGTTAGTGGTCGTATCTAGCTTATACTAAGTTCGAAAGTGGTCGTATATAGCTTATATAGTTCGGATTTCCATTCATATTCCAGTAAGATGCACCAACAACAACGCTTTGATTGAAGTGCGTGATTCCCCATGCTAATTATTTTGTTTTATTACTTTTAAATAAAATTAAAACTTATAGAATTTATCAAACGTAAAGTAACTTTACATTTTTGTGGGGATATGTTATTTATTAATATATTTTTGTGGGTTTACGTGTCGTGTGTATTGCATGGCATGTAGGGGCCTCCACTTGGTTTGCATGCAGCTTGCCTAGATCCTGTAGGTGGATCCTCCTACACTTGGTTTTCTAGTAGCACAGTGACCTAGGTTTGATCCCTAATTTCTCTTTGCCACTGGTGGTGGTCATGGTGGTCATGGTGGTCCTGTATCTGGATGAGTCTCATTTTTCCTAGATGAGTCTCATTTTTCCTAGTCTTATAACTAGTTGGAGTCTCATTGCGTCTTGAAATTAACTTGTTCAAGTACTTTCTTGAGTTCGAGTTCTTTCCTACAGGAGAGTTCGAACGGTATTACTAATCTATTTAATCAGGTCACACCTTTCCCTTATGAATGAAGAAGGTCCGACCTACTGGCAGTGATTGTCTCCAGCCCATTGGAGTATCAAAGGTAAGTGGAGTAGCCAAGCAAGATGCTTTCGAGTGTCTCTAGCATGAAACTAACAGTCGTTGCTCCCACCCTCCCTCAAATAGTAACAAGTTTACTATTATTCTATTGAGGACTTGTCGGGACTTGGATTTCTTCGGGCAAGGGTGAGGGAACAACTGTATAGTAAATTAATACTAGATCAACTACTTATCGATTTCATGAGGAGCCCGAGGTCAGGTTCCCAACCAATATCAGTCCAGTCCTTGACCAGAGTAGATGAAACCTGACAAATCTAAGGTCTAGGAAGACAAGACCAATACATGACTTGCGTATTGATATCAGGTAGCTTCTAACTAGTGTGATTGGGGATATTGAAACCTTTAGGATATTGAGACTTGGAGGACTCGTTCGTTTGGCAGAGATAACTTCTTCTACCAGTGTGTCACCATTGTTGGCAGCAATAATATAATCTCTATTTTTACAAGCTGCCTACACAGGGTCTTTAAATTCTCGTTACTCGTCACAACCTTTCTCATTGAATGACACTTGTTACTCGTCGCTTTCTACGTACCTACTTTTCGATTTTTGTTTTCATGACTGGAAGCATGAAAACTCACAGCTGGAATTCATACTTGATTTCATTAAAGGGTTAATGTTCATATGGTCTATTGTCGAATTGTCGTATTTCTCTATTAACATGGTTGTTTTCATGGTTATACCCCTTGGTCTTGAACACGCCTTGGTTACATGAGTATAAAACCTCCACTCATTTAGCATTGGACTAATGTTAATGAGGTTTTGATTTATAAATTTCTTATTGATTCAATTGTTTATTTGATATATTAATTTTGTGATTAAATCGTGGATATGCATACTATTGTTTTCAACTGTTATGATCATTGTGCGTACCATTATGCTGAGGTGTCATTCCCAGTACAATGTGGTATTATGGTTTTGAATGGCCTCGATCTACATGACTTCTCTCACACGCATGGTAATTAATGCTCCTGCCTACCATTTCGAGTTGTCTTTGCATTGCATTGAGGAAAATCGAGGTGATGGCTCTATGTTTATTCTATCAAACCCTACCTCTGAATCCCGTGTTGATTCCTTGCCATTAGCCATGGCTCCTGTGGTGAGGATTGAGCCCAATGGTGTCCAGACATTGTTGTCATTTGACAATGCCATAGATGACTTAGAAAGGAATGGTTGGCATGTGTTTGTTGAAACGTTCGAGGGTTTTAATTTAAGAGTTGCTCAAAAATTCGTGTTGACATTTGATGGTTGCAGAGCAAAAATAAGAGACGTCCAGCTTGATTTAAATGAACATTTTATAAGCCAAGCCACCGGTCTACCAGCTGTGGGAAAAAAATGGTTCAAAAACTCAAAGGCTGAAGAGGTTCCCTGGTCATTGTTGTTCACCTCAAGGAGAATTACCAGCTACGACCGAGGTATGCCTGTCTCAGCTTTAAAACCTAGATGGCATGATCTGTTAGCTATTGTGAAACAATTCGTTACCTGTGAGGGGAGATATGGGTTGGTTTTCTTGTATCACTTGCGATTGCTCATGAGTTTTATCGATTTCCCCCTGAACATGCCCTATTTTCTCCTTCGAATTCTATACAAAATGGCAAAGCATTTTAAAAGGCAGAAGTCTGATTCTAGCCTGTTCCACCATTGTTTGATCAAGATTATTATTATACATCAGTTGAAATTAAACGATGATTGTTGGGATGCTTTTCTGTTACAAAATGGTTTTGGTAGCAGTGAGTTGGGACAGGTTGACAAGCTCGTCATCACAGAAACCCTCGTGAAGCCTACCATCTCTCCTCCTTCGCTCTTTCCCTGTGATCCTATTTCTAATTTGGAACCCTCGACCTATCCTGACACTACCCAATCCAACACTCTACCAGATTCATATTCTAAGGGTGGTGCTAAGGATGTTAAAAAATCCACAAGAAAAAAGTATAAAGGCATTGTTGATATCAATTATAAGAGTAAAAGGGCCGCTCGTTAGGTTTCACGATGTGCTCGAAATAAACCCAAGCCCTATGCAGACCAAAATGCGATTGTGTTAAGCGAGGATTCCAATTCGGAAATTGAAAGATTCCTGGCTGAAGAATATCCATATTCATATGGACTTTGCTCTAATAAACCCTATGATTATGTTACAAACCTTCCACCGTGTCTAAAATGCAATCTCGATTTCCCTGGAATCAAACTCAGTAATGAACCTACAGTTCAAATGGAAAATTCCCCACCTGTTAATACTATCACTGCTAATACACAGTCTATTCAGCTGCAATGTAATGAATTTCAATCATGGATCAATAGGTATTACAAAGACGTGCCTTTACTTCAGTATTGGCTTAAATCCTTGGAAGACCAGGTGAATTTTCTAACAAAGGAGAATAGCAGACTTCAATCCGTAGCTCAAACCAAAGACAAACGCCAAAGAACCACAGGGTCTGTTGTTTTTAAGAACGTGGAAGCAACGATTGCAATAGTAAATTCGAAGATTGCTTGATTAAGTCGAATCCCTTAATTTGAGGTATAATTTTTTAAAAATAAGTTCAGGATGATATTGTCTTTTTCAAATTACGATACATGATTTGTTTTCACAGATTACCTTTAGTTTGTTTTGATTGATTCAATAAAATATGATTCTAGTTATAATTATAACTAGCTACAGAATCTTGAGATTCTGTAGCTAGTTAGAAAAATTTGAGTTACTTGTTTTGATAACTGAAAATACATCTGAAATATTTTATTCTTATGTGTTTTCAGGAACCTATGATTCGTAAGGAGATTTGAAGCACTGATGGCATCTCTCAGCATACTATCTTTGTGTTTTTTTTAGAATAGTCTGTTAGTTTTTGGTATCAAGTAGAATCTGGGAGGTTGCATCCCCCACATTTTTTGGAACAAATTAGATGTTATCAACAGGAAACGTTTTGTTCCTATAACCTATATAAATGTGTTGTTTTGTAAATTGGAGATCATCGCTGCCTGGAGGCAAAAAACTATGGATTTATGATTGACAGACTTGAATAGAAGATGATATTTGCACAGCTTTAGCTTCTATATATCGTGTTTTTATTCAAGTTATAATCATTTTGATTTGTAATTAGATTGTGACTACTTTAGATATCATGGTTTATTGCAGATTGGTGTGATGAAATTTATATGATATCCATGTTTTATGTCCCATATATTACATACAGTAATTGCTCTCTTCAAATTGAGATTAGAAGATTCATCTTCTTTATTCATTGAACATTTATACACAAATTTTCACAGCAAGATTTATCTCAATGTGACCATTTGTGAAATTATAAAATTGTTGTTACTACATCTCTTATATGTTCTGTCATTTGCATTCACTCATTACTGCTTCGCGTTTACGAGAAGCATTTGTAATATCTGTTGCGGGTTTGCCTCATCAAACAGTGAAATTGGATACTATACATAGGACGAATAGGTGATGTGATTACAGATTACTTTGCTAGTTTTATTTTATTAGTTTAGTTAATATATAAATTTCCAGTAATCTAAACACATTTTACTGTTCATCTTTTTTTTTTTTTAATTAGACAGTTTGCTATTTCATTTCTTGTTTATAAACACTATTAAAAAATAAATCAAAAAGATTGAATGCTAGTTTTGTTGCCGTTAAATAAATCAATCCATATTCAATTTTCACAGATTTAGATTAAAATTTGCATTCTCTAAATGTTATACATATATTAGAGATATAATCATTTCGATATATTGTACATATAATAAGTAGAACTATTTTATAAATATCAATTAGCAAACTGTAAGTATATTTTAGATTTGTATATAGTTTCCAGCAAGTGTTTTTCATTAAAGTTATTTTCTTTAGTTTTGTTTTTCACTTTCTTAGGACTTAGATCAGCCAACAGAGCCACTAAACCCATTAGAGTGGATTAATCCAAACGTCTTGGGTTAAGTAGACAACCCCGGACTGGATTCACTCCTCCAGTTGACGAGCGGTCAATTTCGCCCGTCAGCACTTGGCTAGGGGTTTAGTAAAGATGTCTGCTATTTGTTTTGTGGTTGGAATGTAATGGACCTGAACAATCTGATTAGTGACCTGCTCTCTCAAAAAATGGTATTTTATGGGAATATGCTTCGCCTTGGAGTGGAATACAGGATTCTTGGACACACTGATGGCACTAGTGTTATCACAATGAAATAGGATCGGTGCAGTGCATTTTACCTCCAAGTCTGCAAGTGTATGAATCATCCATAATACCTGAGTCAACAGGTAGCAACAACAATGTACTATGCCTCTGTAGTTGATAAAGAAATGGAACCTTGCTTTTTACTCAACCATGCTATTAGAGAATCTCCTAAGAAGAACACACCTCCACTCGTTCTTTTCCTTTCATCCATGCAGTTAGCCCAATCAACATCTGAGTAGACTGATAATTGAAAATTTTGATTCTTAGGATACCATAGGCCATAGTTCATTATTTCTTTCAAATATCTGAATATCCTTTTGACAGCCAGCAAGTGACGCTGTTTAGGTGCAGACTAATATCTTCCTACCATTCTAATAGCATGGATTATGTCTGGGTGAGATGTTGTGATGTATAACAGGTTGCCTATCATTGACCTATATGAACTTTGATCAACATCAGGTGAGTCATCATCCTTTCTTAATTTGCATCCAATAACCATAGGTGTGCCCACAGGTTTAGAATCTTCCATTTGAAAGATTTTCATAATTTCTCTTAGATATTTTTCATGAGAAATGAACATCCCTTCAGACCTTTGAGTAATTTGCAAACCAAGAAAAAATGACAGTTCACCTATCATAGACATTTAAAACTCAGACTCCATGGTGGAAGAAAACCATTGTACCAATGAATCCTTATTACATCCAAAGATGATGTCATCAACATAGACCAACACGATGAGCAAATCATTATCCTTTGTTTTAATATATAGATTGTTGTCAACTGTTCCTCTCTTGAACCCTTTGTCTTTCAGATATGTATCCAGTCTGTGATACCAGGCACGAGGGGCTTGTTTTAACCCATATAAATCTTTCTTCAACTTGCATACTAAGTTAGAGTTATTAGACAGTTCGGAACCCTCTAGTTGTTCCATATAGACTTCTTCATTTAAATCTCCATTTATAAAAGTTGACTTGACATCCATTTGATAGACTTTAAACCTTTTATGACAAGCATAGGCGAGAAATATTCTGATAGCTTCTAATCGTGCTACGACCGCAAATGTTTCATCAAAATCCAGTCCTTCTATTTGAGCATAGCCTTTACAGACCAATCTTTCTTTGTTCCTGACAACTTGTCCGTGCTCATTGAACTTATTCTTAAAGATCCATTTGGAACCAATGATATTTTTACCTTCAGGTCTATGAACCATCTCCCACGTATTGTTTTTCTTAATATGATCAAGTTCATCATTCATTGCTTTGACCCAATGGTCATCTTTGCTAGCTTCATTAAAATGCTTGGGTTCCAGCATGGATATGAAAGCTATATGTGATTATTCAGTGTTATTGATTATCTTTCTCCGGGTTTGTACACCTTTGTCTTTTTCACCAATTATCTGACTTGCAAGATGATTCTTTTGAGTGATTCTGGAGGAGGAATTTGAAGTTGTCTGTTGATTTGAGTCTGTCTGAGTATCTGTGTCTTCATCTGATTCAGAGTCTTCATTTTCTGATTCTTGGACCTGTTCATCTTCAGCTTTAGCTGTGCCCTCTATAGAAGACTAATTATTGTACACTTCTCTTGCTGGGATTCCTTCATCAACTTTTATGTCAATACAATCAACCATTTTATGCAGCCTCTTATTATAGCATCTATATCATTTATTGTTTGTAGCATACCCTAAGAAGATACCTTCATCAGCCCTGTCATCATATTTTCCAAGGATCTCATCATTATTCTTTATGTAACATTTACTCCCAAAGACTTTGAATTGTTTGATTGAAGCAGGTCTCCCATACAACAGTTCATAAGGTGTCTTGTCACTTTGTGGTCTGAGGTGGGCTTTGTTAATAACATGTATTGTTTTGTGTATTGCTTCTACCCAGTAGGTTTGACCAATGTTCTTCTCATTCATCATTGACCTGGCCATTTGTTGCACTGTTTTGTTTTACCTCTCAACTACTCCATTTTGTTTTGGAGTTCTTGGGATTGTGTATTCTCTCTTGATCCCATACTTATCAAAGAATTCCTTGAAATCACTTGACATAAATTCTTCTTCTCTGTCTAATCTTACTGCCTTTAACCTCTTGCTTGTTTGATTCTCAATTAAAGCCTTAAATTTTTTAAACTTCTCAAATGCTTCAGCTTTTTCCTTGAGAAAGGAAACCCAAGTAATTCTGGAATAATCATCAATAATCAACATGAAGTAGTTTTCTTTCCCTGTGCCTTCCTATCTTTATAGTCCACATCAATCCATATGAACTAGTTCGACTGGTTTCTCTATTGAAGTAAGTCTCTTGGACTTAAACTGTGTCCTGGTTATCTTTCCTACTCGGTAGGGTTTACACATAGAATCTTGGGGCTTTGATATTCTCGAAAGATATTTTACTGCCTCAAGATTTTTGAGCCTAATTAAGTGGTCAAAGTTTAGATGTCCAAGTCTCCTATGCCATAACTATCTTTCATCATGTTTTCTTAGATGACACTCTTCTCTATCTTCTTTAAGCACATATACATTATTTTCTATCCCTGTGCCTTTGGCCACCACTTGTCCTGAGTTTATAGACTTTATCTTGCAGTCCTTGGATGTGAACACCACTTCACAACCTTTGTCACACATTTGACTTATACTGAGCAAATTGTGTTTCAGCCCATCTACAAGCAGAAAATCTTGGACTTTTCCTTTTCCATTACTTAAACTCACCATCCCTTTACCCTTTATTTTACTTGGAGCATCATTTCCAAAGGTTACGTTTCCTGATTTTCTTTCACTTAGAGATAGAAGCTTACCTTTGTCTCCCATCATATGTTTGGAGAATCCACTGTCTATATACCAAGGGTTCATTTGTCTTTGAGCAGACAACACTAATCCACACTTGTCACATTCTTTCTTTTTCCAAACCTTGACATTTTCAGTAGGGGAATTCAATTCTAGTTCATAGTTCCTTAAGCGACAGTCAACATCTTTATGTCCATAGTTATGACAGATGTAACATTATGGTTCACTAAATAGAAGATCATAGTGATTGTTATGCTCATAACTATTGTTATGTTTAACTTCCAGCCTTTTCCCAGCCATCGCATGATTTATAGTCTGAGGTTGTTTGTTTCCTGGTTGTCTCAATATTTTTTGTGGAAGATGGTTATTCATTGAATATCTTGATTCTTCATATTTAAATATTAAAGAACATTTTACAACTTTGTGACCAAAGTTAGAACAGAAAAAACAATATCCATAGAAAAATCCTTGGTACCTGGAAACTAGTTGTGTTTTTTGAGCAGGTCGATTTCTTCCATGCTGTTGATTTCCTTGAGCAGGGAGTGCATTATTTCTTTGTTCTACAGACTTAGTCCTGGCACATTTTTCTTTACTCCTCCTGGGTGGTTGATTGTCTTCCTTTGTTTCTGCAGGTTTGTTGTTGTCATTGGTTGTAGATTTGACAAACTTGATGGGTTCTTTGTTTCTTGGCTGACCACTACTTGATCCCTCTTCATAACCCAAACCAATTTTCATCTTTGGATTCCTTTGTTGATTCAGAATGGTGGCTAATTCTTCTGAGGCTTTGATACTTGACCATTTYTGATGTTACAAGGCTTGAATCTTCTCCAACTCTTTCCTAGTTTTCACTACTTCTTTCAGAACTTTACATATTGCCTTCTTTTTTGATAACTGTTGTTTCAGAATGTCCTCGATTTTCTTTGCCTCTTATAATTCCACTTTTAGTAGGGAAAAGTCTTCATCAAGATGTTTACTGTCTTTCTCGAACTATATCAGCAGTTGTTTTTGCTTTCTGTTCTTAATTCCGAGTCTGTCAATCTCTTCCAGTGCACTGATAAGTTCTCCTTCCATATCAACCACATCTTCTTCTTCATTAGCCTCACTTCCTCTTCTTTTATTATCATAATCCTCTTTGTCCATAAGTATGAAGTCATTTAGTTTATCTTCAATAGAGGAATCATTGTCTTCATCATCTGAAGGATCATCATCATTATTTACACAAAGACTTTTCTTCTTAAAATTATTCTCTTTAAAGAAATTTCCGTGTTTGTGCTTCTCCTCATCATCACATGTCTGATCCTTTATTTTGTGACGAAATTTATTTGCAAAATGACCTATCTTACCATAGTTGAAACATTTGAAAGGTAGTTTACCTTTGTATTTTCCAGATCCCTTCTTTAGTCTCTTAACAAATTTTGCTTCAATTTCATCAGGCTCATAATCCTCATTGTTATCTACCTTAAATGATGCTTCTCTGGAGGTGGGTTTATCTTTATCTATTCTCATTTCATATGCAATCAATGTTCCTAGAAGTTGATCAAACTCCAAGGTTTTTAGATCATTAATTTCTTCTATAGCAGAGACCTTCGGGTTGAACCTATCTGGTAGAGATCTCAAAATTTTCTGAACTAAAGAAGGT
>ML777991.1:504944-538808 GCA_009831015.1 Picea engelmannii | reverse complement strand
TTAACAAAGCCCACCTCAGACCACAAAGTGACAAGACACCTTATGAACTGTGGTATGGGAGACCTGCTTCAATCAAACACTTCAAAGTCTTTGGGAGTAAATGTTACATAAAGAATAATGATGAGAACCTTGGCAAATATGATTACAGGGCTGATGAAGGTATCTTCTTAGGGTATGCTACAAACAGTAAAGGATATAGATGCTATAATAAGAGGCTGCATAAAATGGTTGACTATATTGACATAAAAGTTGATGAAGGAATCCCAGCAAGAGAAGTGTACAATAATGAGTCTTCTATAGAGGACACAACTAAAGCTGAAGATGAACAGGTCCAAGAATCATAAAATGAAGACTCTGAATTAGATGAAGATACAAATACTCAGATAGACTCAAATCAACAGACAACTTCAAATTCCTCCTCCAAAATCACTCAAAAGAATGATCCTGCAAGTCAGATAATTGGTGAAAAAGACAAAGGTGTACAAACTAGGAGAAAGATAATAAATAACACCGAACAATCACATATAGCTTTCATATCCATGTTGGAACCCAAGCATTTTAATGAAGCTAGCAAAGATGACCATTGGGTTAAAGCAATGAATGATGAACTTGATCAAGTTGAGAAAAACAATACATGGGAGATGGTTCATAGACCTGAAGGTAAAAATATCATTGGTTCCAAATGGATCTTTAAGAATAAGTTGAATGAGTAGGGACAAGTTGTTAGGAACAAAGCAAGATTGGTCTGTAAAGGCTATGCTCAAATAGAAGGAATGGATTTTGATGAAACATTTGCGCCCGTAGCATGATTAGAAGCTATCAGAATATTTTTTGCCTATGCTTCTCATAAAAGGTTTAAAGTCTATCAAACGGATGTCAAGTCAACTTTTCTAAATGGATATTTAAATGAAGAAGTCTATATGGAACAACTAGAGGGTTTCGAACTGTCTAATTACCCTAACTTAGTATGCAAGCTGAAGAAAGATTTATATGGGTTAAAACAAGCCCCTCGTGCCTGGTATCACAGACTGGATACATATCTAAAAGACAAAGGGTTCAAGAGAGGAACAATTGACAACAATCTATATATTAAAATAAAGGATAATGATTTGCTCATCGTCTTGGTCTATGTAGATGACATCATCTTCGGATGTAATAAGGATTCATTGGTACAATGGTTTTCTTTTGCCATGGAGTCTGAGTTTGAAATGTCTATGATAGGTGAACTGTCATTTTTTCTTTGTCTGCAAATTACTCAAAGGTCTAAAGGGATTTTCATTTCTCAAGAAAAATATCTAAGAGAAATGTTGAAAAGCTTTCAAATGGAATATTCTAAACTTGTGGGCACACCTATGGTTACTGTATGAAAATTAAGAAAGGATGATGAATCACCTAATGTTGATCAAAGTTCACATAGGTCAATGATAGGCAGCCTATTGTACATCACAACGTCTCACACAGACATAATGCATGTTGTTTGAATGGTAGGAAGATATTAGTCTGCACCTAAACAGAGTCACTTGCTGGCTGTCAAAAGGATATTCATATATTTGAAAGAAATAATGAACTATGGCCTATGGTACCCTAAGAATTAGAATTTTCAATTATCAGTCTACTCAGAAGCTGATTGGGCTAACTGCATGGATGAAAGGAAAAGAACGAGTGGAGGTGCGTTCTTCTTAGGAGATTCTCTAATAGAATGGTTGAGTAAAAAGAAAGGTTCCATTTCTTTATCAACTACATAGGAAGAGTAAATTTTTGTTGCTACCTATTGCACTCAAGTATTATGGATGATTCAGACACTTGCAGACTTGGACGTAAAATACACTGCATTGATCCTATTTCATTGTGATAACACTAGTGCGATCAGTGTGTCCAAGAATCCTGTATTCCACTCCAAGACCAAGCATATTCCCATAAAATACCATTTTCTGAGAGAGAAGGTCACCAATCAGATTGTTCAGGTCCATTACATTCCAACCACAAAACAAATAACATACATCTTTACTAAACCCGTAGCCAAGTGTTGACGGGCGAAATTGACCACTCGTCAACTGGAGGAGTGAATCTGGTCCGGGGTTGTCTACTTAACCCAAGCCATTTGGATTAATCCACTCCAACAGGTTTAGCAGCTCCGTTGGCCGATCTAAGTCCTAAGAAAGTGAAAAACAAAACTAAGAAAATAACTTTAATGAAAAACACTTGTTGAAAACTATATACAAATCTAAAATATACTTACAGTTTGCTAACTGATATTTATAAAATAGTTCTACTTATTATATGTACAATATATCGAAATGATTATATCTCTAATATATGTATAACATTTACAGCATGCAAATTTTAATCTAAATTTGCGAAAATCGAATATGGATTGATTTATTTAATGGCAACAAAACTATCATTCAATCTTTTTGATTTATTTTTTAATAACGTTTATAAAAAAGAAATGAAATAGAAAACTGTCTAATTAAAAAGAAAAAGATGAATAGTAAAATGTGTTTGGATTACCGGAAATTTCTATATTAACTAAACTAATAAAATAAAACTAGCAAACTAACCTATAATCGCATCTCCTATTCGTCCTGTGTATAGTATCCAATTTCACTGTTTGATGAGGCAAATCCGCAACATATCTTACAAATGATTCTCGTAAATGCGAAGTAGTAATGAGTGAATGAAAATGACAGAACATATAAGAGATGTAGTAACAACAATTTTATAATTTCACAAATGGTCACATTGAGATAAATCCTGCTGTGAAAATGTGTGTATAAATGTTCAATGAATAAAGAAGATGAATCTTCTAATCTCAATTTGAATAGAGCAATTACTGTATGTAATATATGGGACATAAAACATGGATATCATATAAATTTCATCACTCCAATCTACAATAAACCATGATATCTAAAGTATTCACAATCTAATTACAAATCAAAATGATTATAACTTAAATAAAAATGCGATATATAGAAGCTAAAGCTGTGCAAATATCATCTTCTATTCAAGTCTTTCAATCATAAATCCATAGTTTTTTGCCTCCAGGCTACGATGATCTCCAGTTTACAAAACAACACACTTATATAGGTTACAGGAAAAAAATGTTTCCTGTTGATAACATCTAATTTGTTCCAAAAAATGTTGGGGATGCAACCTCCCGGATTCTACTTGATACCAAAAACTAACAGCCTATTCTAAAAAAAACACAAAGATAGTATGCTGAGAGATGCCAACAGTGCTTCAAATCTTTTTAGAAATCATAGGTTCCTGAAAACACATAAGAATAAAATATTTCAGATGTATTTTCAGTTATCAAAACAAGTAACTCGAATTTTTCTAACTAGCTACAGAATCTCACGATTCTGTAGCTAGTTATAATTATAACTAGAATCATATTTTATTGAATCAATCAAAACAAACTAAAGGTAATCTATGCAAACAAATCATGTATCCTAATTTGAAAAATATAATATCATCCTAAACTTATTTTTAAAAAATCATACCTCAAATTAAGGGATTCGACTTAATCAAGCAATCTTCGAATTTACTATTGCAGTCGCTGCTTCCACGTTCTTAAAAACAACAGACCCTGTGGTTCTTTGGAATTTGTCTTTGGTTCGAGCTACGGATTGAAGTCTGTTATTCTCCTTTGTTAGCAAATTCACCTGGTCTTCCAAAGATTTAAGCCGAGACTGAAGTAAAGGCACGTCTTTGTAATACCTATCGATCCATGATCGACATTCATTACATTGTAGATGAATAGACTGTGTATTAGCAATGATAGTATTAACAGGTGGGGAATTTTCCATTTGACCTATAGGTTCATTACTGAGTTTGATTCCAGGGAAATCCGGATTGTCTTTTAGATACGGTGGAAGGTTTGTAACATAATCATAGGGTTTATCAGAGAAAAGTCCATATGAATATGGATATTCTTCACCCAGGAATCTTTCAATTTCCGAATTGGAATCCTCGCTTAAAACAATCGCGTTTTGGTCTGCACAGGGCTTGGGTTTATTTCAGACACATCGTGAAACCCAACGAGCGGCCCTTTTACTCTTATAATTGAAATCAACATTGCCTTTACACTTTTTTCTTGTGGATTTTTTAACAACCTTAACACCACCCTTAGGATATGAATATGGTAGAGTGTCGGGTTGGGTAGTGTCAGGATAGGTCGAGGGTTCCAAATTAGAAATAGGATCATAGGGAAAGAGTGAAGGAGGAGAGATTGTAGGCTTCATGAGGGTTTCTGTGACGATGGGCTTATCAACCTGTCCCAACTCACTGCTACCAAAACCATTTCGTAACAAAAAATCATCCCAACAATCATCGTTTAATTTCAACTGATGTATAATAATAATCTTGATCAAACAATGGTAGAATAGGCTAGAATCAAACTTCTGCCTTTTAAAATGCTTTGTCATTTTGTATAGACTTTGAAGGAGAAAATAGGGCATGTTCAGGGGGAAATCGATAAAACTCATGAGAAATCGCAAGTAATACAAGAAAACCAACCCATATCTCCCCTCACAGGTAGCGAACTGTTTCACAATAGCTAACAGATCATGCCATCTAGGTTTTAAAGATGATACATGCATACCTCGGTCATAGCTGGTAATTCTCCTTGAGGTGAACAACAATGACCAGGGAACCTCTTCAACCTTTGATTTTTTGAACCATTTTTGTCCCACAGCTGGTAGACCAGTGGCTTGGCTTATAAAATCTTCATTTAACTCAAGCTATACGTCTCCTATTTTTTCTCTGAAACTGTCGAATGTCAATGTGAATTCTTGAGAAACTCTTAAATTAAAACCCTCAAACTTTTCAACAAACACACACCAACCATTCCTTTCTAAGTCATCTCTGGCATTGTCAAATGATAACAATGTCTGGACACCGTTGGGCTCAATCCTCACCATAGGAGCCATGGCTAACAGCAAGGAATCAAAACGGGATTTGGAGGTAGGGTTTGATAGAATAAACATAGAGCCATCACCCCGAGTTTCCTCAATGCAATGCAAAGACAACTCGAAATGGTAGGCAGGAGCGTTAATTACCATGCGTGCGAGAGAAGTTGTGTAGATCAAGGCCATGCAAAACCATAATACTACGCTATACTTGGAATGACACCTCGGCATAATGGTATGCACAATGATCATAACAATTGAGAACAATAGTATGCATATCCACGATTTGATCAAAAAATTAATATATCAAATAAACAATTGAATCAATAAAATTTTTATAAATCAAAACCTCATTAACATTAGTCGAATGCTAAATGAGTGGAGGTTTTATACTCATGTAACCAAGGCGTGTTCAAGACCAAGGGGTATAACCATGAAAACAACAATGTTCATAGCGAAATACAACAATTTGACAATAGACCATATGAACATTAACCCTTTAATTAAATCAAGTATGAATTCCAGCTGTGAGTTTTCATGCTTCCAGTCATGATTTTTTTTTCCGAAAAGCAGGTACGTAGAAAGCGAAGAGTAACAAGTGTCGTTCAATGAGAAAGGTTGTGACGAGTAACGAGAATTCAAAGACCTTGTTTAGGCATCTTGTAAAAATAGAGATTATATTATTGCTTCCAACAATGGTGACACACTGGTAGAAGCAGTTATCTTTGCCAAACGAACGAGTCCTCCAAGTCTCAATATCCTGACAAATTAAGCAATATACAATATCAATATCCTGACATTGTATTTTACCTCCAAGTCTACAAGTGTTTGAATAATCCATAATACCTGAGTGCAACAAGTAGCAACAACAATTTACTCTGCCTCTGTAGATGATAAAGAAATGGAACCTTGCTTTTTAATCAACCATACTATTAGAGAATCTCCTAAGAAGAACGCACCTCCACTCGTTCTTTTCCTTTCATCCATGCAGTTAGCCCAATCAACATCTGAGTAGACTGATAATTGAAAATTCTGATTCTTAGGATACCATAGGCCATAGTTCATTATTAGTTTCAAATATTTGAATACCCTTTTGACAGCCAGTAAGTGACTCTGTTTAGGTGCAGACTGATATCTTACTACCATTCCAACAACATGCATTGTGTCTGGGCGAGATGTTGTGATGTACAGCAGGCTGCCTATCATTGACCTATATGAACTTTGATCAACATCAGGTGAGTCATCATCCTTGCTTAATTTGCATCCAGTAACCATAGGTGTGCCCACAGGTTTAGAATCTTAAATTTGAAAGCTTTTCAACATTTCTCTTAGATATTTTTCTTGAGAAATGAACATCCCTTCAGACCTTTGAGTAATTTGCAGACCAAGAAAAAATGATAGTTCACCTATCATAGACATTTCAATCTCAGACTCCATGACAGAAGAAAACTATTGTACCAATAAATCCTTATTACATCCGAAGATGATGTCATCTACATAGACCAACATGATGAGCAAATCATTATCCTTTATTTTAATATATAGATTGTTCTCAACTGTTCCTCTCTTGAACCCTTTGTCTTTCAGATATGTATCTAGTCTGTGATACCAGGCATGAGGGGCTTGTTTTAACCCATATAAATCTTTCTTCAGCTTGCATACTAAGTTAGGGTTATTAGACAGTTCAAAACCCTCTAGTTTTTCCATATAGACTTCTTCATTTAAATCTCCATTTAGAAAAGTTGACTTGACATCCATTTGATAGACTTTAAACCTTTTATGACAAGCATAGGAAAGAAATATTCTGATAGCTTCTAATCGTTCTATGGCCGCAAATGTTTCATCAAAATCCAGTCCTTCTGTTTGAGCATAGCCTTTATAGACCAATCTTGCTTTGTTCCCGACAACTTGTCCCTGCTCATTCAACTTATTCTTAAAGATCCATTTGGAACCAATGATATTTCTACCTTTAGGTCTATGAACCATCTCCCACGTATTGTTTTTCTCAATCTAATCAAGTTCATCATTCATTTCTTTAACCCAATGGTCATCTTTGCTAGATTCATTAAAATGCTTGGGTTCCAGCATGGATATGAAAGCTATATGTGATTGTTCGGTGTTATTGATTATCTTTCTCCTGGTTTGTACACCTTTGTCTTTTTAACCAATTATCTGACTTGCAGGATGATTCTTTTGAGTAATTCTGGAGGAGGAATTTGAAGTTGTCTGCTAGTTTGAGTTTGTCTGAGTATCTGTGTCTTCATCTAATTCAAAATCTTCATTTTCTGATTCTTGGACCTGTTCATCTTCAGCTTTAGCTATGTCCTCTATAGAAGACTCATTATTGTACACTTCTCTTGCTGGGATTCCTTCATCAAATTTTATGTCAATACAGTCAACCATTTTATGCAGCCTCTTATTATAGCATCTATATCCTTTACTGTTTGTAGCATACCCTAAAAAGATACCTTCATTAGCCCTGTCATCATATTTGCCAAGGTTCTCATCATTATTCTTTATGTAACATTTACTCCCAAAGACTTTGAAGTGTTTGATTGAAGTAGGTCTCCCATACCACAGTTCATAAGGCGTCTTGTCACTTTGTGGTATGAGGTAGGATTTGTTAAGAACATGGACTATTGTGTGTATTGCTTCTACCCAGTAGGTTTGACCAATGTTCTTCTCATTCATCATTGACCTGGCCATTTGCTGCACTGTTCTGTTTTGCCTCTCAACTACTCCATTTTGTTGTGTATTCTCTCTTGATCCCATGCTTATCAAAGAATTCCTTGAAATCACTTGACATAAATTCTCCTCCTCTGTATGATCTTACTTCCTTTAACCTCTTGCCTGTTTGATTCTCAATTAAATCCTTAAATTTTTTAAACTTCTCAAATGCTTCAACTTTTTCCTTGAGAAAGGCAACCCAAGTAATTCTGGAGTAATCATCAATAATCAACATGAAGTAGTTTTATTTACCTATGCCTTCCTGTCTTGATGGTCCACATAAATCCATATGAACTAGTTGGAGTGGTTTCTCTGTTGAAGTAAATCTCTTGGACTTAAACTGTGTCCTGGTTAACTTTCCTACTCGGTAGGGTTTACACATAGAATTTTGGGGCTTTGATATTCTCGAAATATATTTTACTGCCTCAAGATTTTTGAGCCTGATTAAGTGGTCAAAGTTTAGATGTCCAAGTCTCCTATGCCAAAACTATCTTTCATCATGTTTTATTTGATGACACTCTTATCTATCTTCTTCCAGCACATATACATTATATTCTTTCCTTGTGCCTTTGGCCACCACTTGTCCTGAGTTTACAAACTTTATCTTGCAGTCCTTGGATGTGAACACCACTTCACATCCTCTGACACACATTTGACTTACACTGAGCAGATTATGTTTCAGCCCATCTACAAGCAGAACATCTTAGGATTTTCCTTTTCCATTACTTAAACTCACCATCCCTTTACCCTTTATTTTACTTGGAGCATCATTTCCAAAGGTTATGTTTCCTGATTTTCTTTCAATTAGAGATAGAAGCTTACCATTGTTTTCCATCATATGTTTGGAGCATCCACTGTCTATATACCAAGGGTTCATTTGTCTTTGAGCTGACAACACTAATCCACACTTGTCACTTTCTTTCTTCTTCCAAACCTTGACATTTTCAGCAGGGGAATTCAAATCTAGTTCATAGTTCCTTAAGAGATAGTCAACAACTTTATGTCCATAGTTATGATAGATGTAACATTCTGGTTCACTAAATAGAAGATCATAGCGATTGTTATGCTCATAACTATTGTTATGTTTAACCTGTGTCCTTTTCCCAGCCATCACATGATTTATAGTCTGAGGTTGTTTGTTTCTTGGTTGTCTCGATATTTGTTGTGGGAGATGGTTATTCGTTGAATAGCTTGATTATTTATATTTAAATCTTAAAGGACAGTTTATAACTTTGTGACCAAAGTTAGAATAGAAAAAACAATATCCATAGAAAAATCCTTGGTACCTGGAAAATGGTTGTCTTTTTTGAGCAAGTCGATTTCTTCCATGCTGATGATTTCCTTGAGCAGGGAGTGCATTATTTATTTGTTCTACAGACTCAGTCCTGGCACATTTTTCTATACTCCTCCTAGGTGGCTGATTGTCTTCCTTTGTTTCTACAGGTTTGTTGTTGTCATTGGTTGTAGATTTGAAAAACTTGATGGGTTCTTTGTTTCTTGGCTGACCACTACTTGATCCCTCTTCATAACCCAAACCAATTTTCATCTTTGGATTCCTTTGTTGATTCAGAATGGTGGCTAATTCTTCTGAGGCTTTGATACTTGACCATTTTTGATGTTACAAGGCTTGAAACTTCTCCAACTCTTTCCTAGTTTTCACTACTTCTTCCAGAGCTTTACATTTTGCCTTCTTTTCTGATAACTGTTGTTTCAGAATGTCCTCAATTTTCTTTGCCTCTTCTAATTCAACTTTTAGCAGGGCAAAGTCTTCATCAGGCTGTTTACTATCTTTCTCGAACTGTACCAACAATTGTTTTTGCTTTCTGTTCTTAATTCTGAGTCTATCAATCTCTTCCAGTGCACTGATAAGTTCTCCTTCCCTATCAACCACATATTCTTCTTCATTAGCCTCACTTCCTCTGCTTTTATTATCATAATCCTCTTTGTCCATAAGTATGAAGTCATTTAGTTTATCTTCAATAGAGGAATCATTGTCTTCATCATCTAAAGGATCATCATCATTGTTTACACAAAGACTTTTCTTCTTAAAATTATTCTCTTTAAAGAAATTTATGTGTTTGTGCTTCTCCTCATCATCACATGTCTGATCCTTTCTTTTGTGAGGACATTTATTTGCAAAATGACCTATCTTACCACAGTTGAAAGATTTGAAAGGTAGTTTACCTTTGTATTGGCCTAATCCCTTCTTTAGTCTCTTCACAAATTTTGCTTCAATTTCATCAGGCTCATAATCCTCATTCTTGTCTGCCTTAAATGATGCTTCTCTGGAGGTGGGTTTATCTTTAGATATTCTCATTTCATATGCAGTCAATGTTCCTAGAAGTGTATCAAACTCCAAGGTTTTTAGATCATTAAATTCTTCTATAGCAGAGACCTTCGGGTTGAACCTATCTGGTAGAGATCTCAAAATTTTCTGAACTAAAGAAGGTTCCTCAATTTTTTCACCAAGTGCTTTCATTGAATTTATGAGTTCTTCAACTATCAGAAAGCATTTTCCAACAGTTTCATCTTCTTTCATTTTCAGGTGTTCAAACTGTACTCTGTAGCTTTGAAGCTTGGTGTCCTTTACCTTTTCATTTCCTTCATAACTAATAATGAGCTTGTCCCACATTTCTTTGGCAGCTCCTAGGTGCATAACTTTTACGAATTCTGCTCCTGCAAGCCCACTCAAGATAACATTCATAGCCTTAGCATTGAAGATAAATTCTATCTTGTCGTCCTTATTAGCTAGTACAAATGGATTTACATAACCAATATCTACCACATCCCAGACATATGCACCTAAAGCCACTATTTAGGTTCTCATTCTAACTTTCCAGAAGGAAAATTTTATTCCATTGAACAGAGGGGCCTTATTGATTGAATTTCCTTCATGGCTTGACATGTTTAAGCTCTAGGATCTACCCTTAGATAAAAGGGGCTGGCTCTGATAGCAATTGTTGTACAGCTGAGAGGGGGGGCATGAATCAGTTGTTACCGAGCTTAAACAATTATTCTTATATTAAACTCTTTGCAGAGAACTGAATGACAATCACAACAATGCAGGGAAGTAAGCAATAGAACATTTAACATCATTCACACATATGAAATATACAGAGACAAATATTTCCTGAGGAAACCCATAAAGGGTAAAAACCTCTTCTTCTTTATATGATAAGTAGTCTTTACATTATGCACATTATCATACTTATGAGAACCAACTCATAATGAGGCTACAACGCCTATTTTGCAAGCTACAACTTGCTGAGAGCACCAACTCTCTGTTTTCTCTAGCACCTACTAGAAGGAAGCACCCACTCCCTGGTTTCTCTAGCACCCACTATAAGGAAGCACCAACTCTCTGGTTTCTCTAGTTCCCACTAGAAGGAAGTAACAACTCCCTAAGTGTTCTAGCACCAACTAGATGGAAGCACCAACTTCCAGTCACACAAGCACCAACCTGTATAATAGAGAACAACAACTCTCCCTTGCACCACCCTGCCACCCTGGTTTCTCTAGCTGCAACTAGATGGAAGGTACAACTCCTTATGTTCAAGAACCCACTTGAACCTCTAAGGACAAAAATCCTCCCTAGCACCTCCCTACTGCCCTGAAATATAAATATTTGCTACTAAAACTTATTACAGTGATATAATGTTCATTAATGGATTACCAGTCTCTTCACTATTTTTCTACGTTGCTCTGCTCTCTTGTATCAGTGTCTCTCTGCCTACATATTCATGCACTTTCAGATCTTATTCTCTTCTCTACAAGTGAACCTCAGCCTTCTTTTACTGTCTCAACTATGCATCTCTGTTATTTTCTTCTACTACGCTTTATGCTCTGTGTCTTATTTTGATTCTCTTAATTACACCTATTCTGTGTATTTCAGCTCCTGCCCATAGCATGCCATTTCTCTGTGTGTAATTCCTCTCTACAGTAGCACCCATCTCTTATTTGTTCTGCATTCTTATAGTCTTTGTGCACCTTGTGCATACCATCTGCATAATGCTTCTGCATGCTCTTCATGTCGAGTGCTCTGCCTGATCATCATTGCAACTCTTCAGCTTCTCTGGCTGTTAAACCCATGTGTCCATCATCACTTGGTGTTATGTTGAGATTCCTTAGCCTGTCTAGCATTCGAGACACTTCGTATTCTCTATCATAGTCGAGCTCATCCTCTCCGTTGCAATTATAGGCTAAAATGCTCTTCCATATGTCAATCGACTCTATGAACAGTCTTCATTCCACTGGAAAATTCCTTGAGACTCTTCAACTTCTCTGGCGATCACCCTGAAGTCTCTTCGTGTCCTCTGGCAGAAACAATCAGTCATTTCTAGTAGTTACACTATAAACCTCCAAAAACTGCATCAGCAAATGAATCGCCACTAATCGATTAACTGAGAAGAGAAACAGTAGCCCTTCGATCATATTCCTGAATAACCTGCATCGTTGGATCATAAATGATGGGTCTCGAGCTTATTTCACCATTTCGCAATTCGGAATTTCGGCATTTCGGCATTCCTGTGGTGAGGCATCTCCTCTCTCTAAGTCACGATCTCCGAAATGGAGATTAGCTTCATGCTACCTCCTCCCTTGAGCCTTCATCGATGTGACCACAGGTTATGATCAGGGGCCAATTTTGAACACGTATTTCGCATTTCGCATTTCAGGGATTCTGTGATGAGTTGTCTCGACTCTCCATGTCCCAACCTTCGAGATGGAGCTTGTCTCTTCGATCTCTTCTCTACATCTCTTCAATGATGTGACCATCGACAATGACCAAGATATTATCCATACAACACTTTCACAATTTTGCATTTCATCACTTCGGGACTCCTGTGATGAAGAGTCTCGACTCTTGACTCCTCCAACTCCCGGTATTCAAAAATCCGGTCGATGTGCCTATTTTGGGATTTTTTGGTGTTTCGCATTTCAACACTCTGGGACTCCTGTGATGAAGAGTCTCGACTCTTGACTCCTCCAACTCCTGGTATCTGAAACTCCGGTTGATGTGCCTGTTTCAGGATTTTCAGCTTTTCGCATTTCGGCACTTCGGGACTCCTGTGATGAAGAGTCCCGACTCCCGACTCCTCCAACTCCTAGTATCTGAAACTCTGGTCGATGTGGTTGTTTCAGGATTTTTTCGTTGTTTCACATTTCGGCACTTCGGGACTCCTTTGATGAAGAGTCTTGACTCTTGACCCCTCCAACTCCCAGTATCCGAAACTCTGAAATGGAGTCTTTGTTTCTGATACCCAAAATACAATTTAGCTTCTGATCTTTCCATGTGATCATCGTTGTGCTTCTGGTCATGATATTTTCCATCAATGACAAACACACATACTCTGCACTATGTCTTCTGGTCTTCACGAGCTTTCTCTGTTGCATCTTCCCAAAATACTTATGGTGCCCGCCTGACACATTATACCTGTACTCAAGCCATCATCGTTGTTGTACTTTCCTTCAATGACAAGCATACGCTACCTGTAGAACATGCCAACAGTCCAATGTCTGTATTTTTTCAGTCGAAGCTTGGGTTGGATGTCAGTTTTCTTCTCTTTTTGAAGATTTATTGTGTTTACCTCGAAAGGGTTTTAGGGAAGTCTTTGAGTTTTTTTTTATCATTCTATTTGGTGTGTTTAGTGACTCCCTATGATCCACAGTAGACCAGAGGTCAGTTCTAGTCTTGTCTTGTTTTTCACTTTTTCACCTTTCACTTGCTTTAAAGAAAAAGAAAAATAATTTATTTCAAGTTTCTTTTTTGAAGCATGAAAAAAAGAATAGAAAAAGATTTCAGTTCTTAGTTTGGTAAATTAATTAGGTTTTAGTTATTTTACTTGAAAAGAAAAAGGAGTTCATTTTTTAAGTTCTTTAACTGATTTTATAGAATTTAAGTAGCTCATAGTCGACTGAAATTTCATTTTTAGTTAAATATTTTGAAAAGAGTTAGTTATGAAAAGTTGGTTAAAGAGTTAGTTGCAAATCTTTATTGTTAACTAGAAACAATTTTTATTTTAGTTTCATTTACTTCTCCTCTTTTTTGTCCCTCAAGACACATCACTAGTTTCATTTCCATTTCCTTGACTTAAAACAAGTCGTTTAAAGAGAGCAGTAATTTAAAATTAACTAGACTTTATGTTTGTAGGTTCAATGAACTAGTCGAGGCTAGATCCTTGAATTAGGTTGGAGAGGAAACTCTTCAAGGCTTATAAATAAACATTGGAGTAAGAGCTAGGGAGTGTAAAAATTCAAGTAAACGTGAAATTTATCTCAGACTCCCCTCTAACACAGGGGATAAACATGAGGTCGCATGTCGAAAGGTAGCAGAGATAACCCCTCCATAGCTAGACCAAGCATAGTGGGGAACATATATTGAGGACTTATCATGGGAATTGTTGGTTGCACTTTCCTACAGATCTTCGTGGACCCCGAATCCGTTCAGGATCGTCAGTTGTCTTCCAGACCACTTTCTCTTGATACCCTCAGTAGGTTTTGGGCTTGCTACCCTTCTCATTTTGGTCCACCTGACTGCCAATTGTACTCGCTTAGTGATTATTCACGAGATGACAACTTAGTTTCCTTTATTCTAGGGACTTACACAAGTGACTGCAGGGGTATACCGAGGTACCTAGGGCATATGTCATGACACACTTTGCAGATTATACTCATAGGTTTCTTCTGTGTTTGAGTTTCACTTACACCGATAAGTTTCTCTAGTGTTGGATGGCATAATTTTTCTTCCAACTAGATAGTGTTTTTCTTGCTTTATCTTGTAGGAACTTTTCTAGTGTGTGTTTTCTTTCAAACGTTAGTAAAATCCTTACCGTGTCATTGATATTCTCACAAAGTGGAAGATCAAGAGCTCTGTCGGTCGCGAAGGCTTCAGGGCCTGTCGTCGGTTACATTGGAGCCACCACCACCACCATTATGATGAAGAATTGACCAACAAGGGTCATTTGAAGCATCTGGGCCACAAGCAATTGTGCCCAATCCATCTCTGAGAGGAGAACACTTGAATATGGAGGAACTGACTATTTCTGACCTTGGAGCAGAAGCTCTCGGGCCGTTTAACCTTCCGATCATTGACTTGTTGGCGCCAATTTTTCTACAAGTTTTCCTCCCAAGGGTAACACATCACGAGTGTCAGATAGTTTTGCAAGAAACTATGGAAGCAAATGTTGCTACTTCGTCAGGGAGTTATCACACTCCCTCAACGAATACCACCGTTGGGGGAATTCCACCTCCTAACCCACCTTCTCTGGTCCGGACCATGATGGTATCAACCACCTCTACTTCGGGTAGTGGTCTGATTCTGTCAATGGAGGAGAGCACTGCTTCGTTCACACAGAGTGCGACGGGCCCTCCATTTTCATATGCAATGCCTGAATTCGATACAAACTTTGTCCTCACCTACTCCACCCTACAGACCATGGGTCTAGGGGAAAGTATCTCAAACACTCCTTTTAAAGGGTTCATGTGGGGCACCTCAGCCCCCTATAATGTTATCCCTTATGGTGGGGGTCATATACCTCCTTCATGCCCCTCGCTCAGCAGTGCTCCCTAGAACCTCGTCGGGCCAAACATGAACTATAGATTGTTTGGAGCAGGTAATCTAGGACCGTCTTCCTACACCCCGCTTGTGGGTTCTATTTCATTCTCTTTGTTCGATGCATTTTGTAATAACTCTTTCTTGTCAACTGTCGTCTAGGCCGAGGGAAACCATGGTTTTGGATAACAGAATCCTGTACAGGGTACTATTACTACACAGGGGGAAAACACAAGAGTCTTTTCCTCACAAGGACTCTGGAATCCATGGCAAGGATCATTTCCATCATCAAGGATTCTGACCAGGGAAACCTCTTTCATGGTCAATGGAACCCCGGGAAACACTTAGTACCTATGCTCGTCATATCGATAGGGGGAAACTCTTTCAAGAATCTTTGGAACACAATGCAGGGAGAAATCCCCACCTGGCCCTGAATGTCTAATTAAGGGAATCAACCGATGATGTCCTAACAAACGCAATACCCATATGATATCCAAGGACATGGTATTTACTAGAACCCTAGTTAGTATCCCAACTTTTCCTGGCAACCTGGTGCCACTCAAAATCTAGGCTCCCTTTTTCCTGTACATAGTACTCAGCCCAAGCTACCATTTCTAGTGACATTACATTTTCCAAACTTGTCAAGGTTGTTAAATGAGCCAATTTGTCATGATCTGCATTGGCCTCCCATACCGACTAATTTTTCCTCGAACATTCTGAAGTTTGAGGGTAAGCCTGAGGAAGATGCAGGTGATCACGTGACCACTTTCCACCTATGGTACTCGTAGAAATCATTGCGAGATGACTCTATACAGTTGCACCTATTTCAAAGCACTCTTATTAAGGGTGCCAGGAAATGCTACATCGAGCTCGACCACTCAACATACTCTTACTTTAGCGATTTGGTGATGGTTTTCCAAAACAATTTCCAACTACCTTTGAGATATGATGTTGACATTGAATTGTTGGCCAACTTTGGGCAGAAAATTGCCAATCATATCTCAGATCACATCTGAGAATGGAGGCATCGAAAGAGTTTGATAAAGGTACAGGTCCCACCATATTTCTTGTTGGAGTGGTTCCTAAAGTCTTTGGTACCTCATTTATCCAAGTACGTTTCAATGTCGGGAGTGTTTTGAGAGTAGGAGGCGATAATGATAGCACAAGCTCGAACTCATATACTGTCAGTCTAGTTTACTCTATGATATTTTTCCAGATGCACCATAGTCCATCCTTGACAAGGCCAGACATAATTCTGGACCACATGCCTATGGTATAGTTGGTTCAGCACAAGAAAATCCCACTGATCAGCTATGAAATCAATTGCAACAATTGTCGATACAACAGACATCAACCATCCTGACCTCTGGTTCGACTGCTCCCCCTACCCAAATGTTGGATGTACATAGTGTGCATTCGACGAACCCGAAGGCCAAACAAAAACCTGAAGGAAATAAGAAACATTGAAAAAAGAAGGGTAAGGGGGATAATAAACCCAACAAAAATGATGGCAGGGGAAACACAAAGAAGAGAAATTCTAAGTATCCATGTAACCTTTGCATGGAATACCACCCGACTCACCTGTGCCCTCGACTTGCAAAGGCCCAAAAGTTATTGGCGCAGCAAGATCTTGTTGTGTTAACGAACCCATCTCGACATGGGAAAAATATGACTCAAGCCTCTTCGAGCGCAGATGGGGGAAGTCAGGGACCCCCTCCATCTTCTGGTAACCCCTCTGTCGTGAATGTTTATATGATGTAAGGTGGTGCTTACATAACAACTAGGGAACATGATTATGGAATTCTAGAAACTGCTAAAAAGGGTAACGAAGTCATAAACCCGCATGTTCCTCTCCAGATTGAGAAGATGATGGGAGAAATAACGACACACATATTGAAAGGGAAGTTCAAGAAATCTTCGCATAATCCTAATGTGAGGGAACCCATAATTACTCTGTGGTTGAGGATTTGTCTCAAACCCCTTGCGCAATGTCTGCATTGGAGGTCCTCCAGAGACGCCCTTCACAAAGAAAGGATCTATTGTCTACCTTGGGATCTGCTGAGACCTGTAATCTAGGAACGATCATGATTGATATAATCGACTTGAAGCCTCGTCTCCCTTACCACATGGAATTTCAGATAGTAGTGGCTTACACCACAAAAACTTTTACCTAGAATATTTTCCGCATGGTGGTTGATGATGCACCTCGACTTGTGTGATGTCATTGGCATGTTGGAAGGCCATTGGCCAACCCATTTTGTATCAATCACCTACTCTTATTAATGATTTCGACATTCATTCTTTCAGACCACATGGAATCATCCCTTCTTTCCCCATGCATTTGGGAGCAAAGACTGTGTGTGTCGAAGTTGAAGTGGTCAATGCTCCTCTCGAATACAACCTACTGTTAGGAAGGAGTTGGACTTATGCAATGCATGCATTGGTTGCCACAGTTTTTTGGGTCTTGTTGTTTCCACACGAGGGTCGAATAATAACCATTGACTAGTTTTTCTTCTCCAGGTCTGACTCTTCATCAGGGGCATCTAAGGTCTCGATGATTGATAACCCTCAAGCCGACATTGGCAATGTGGGGGTTGGTGTGTGCCCACCTTTGATGCGTACTTTCAATTACCCACCTCCATCTAGCGATGTCAAGTTCATATCGATTTCCCCTGACCAGCCTAGGGCTGAAATATTTCAAGTGTCGTTGTTTCATACGACTTAATTTAAATATCTATGGACTCTTCCTTCCCCATCAGCTTTGATGGAAGGGATAGGGCATCCTAGCATGGCCATGCACTTGTTCACGGAAAAAGCCGTGTACAATATTATCTAGCAAGCTTCAACCGACCCCAATCTGACTCCCATAAAAGAGTTAGACCCAGTTCTCGAGCCTATTTGGGCTCAAGGTTCTCTCTCCACTACCAATTCTTTAGACTTGGTAATTCCCTCTGATGAGGTGATTTTAGAGGCATTGACTAACCCAGAAATACCCTGGGATGATCTCCATCACAAATCATATTTCCTCCCAGATTTAAGAAGAATAGAGACAAGTGAATTCATTTTGACTATGATTGGAGATAGGTCTTGTCCTATTAATCCTATGGCTATGCACAAATTTTATGTTGAGTGTAACATGGAAACTATTGCTGAAACGATACCTATTGAAATCTCCAGAACCCTGGCATCATGGAGAGTGTCTTCGTCGGAGCAGACTGCTCCCCAGAAGAGATTCGTATCTATACAAATTTATTTAAGGAATTCTGCGATGCTTTTGCCTGGTCTTACGAGGAAATGCTAGGAATTGATCCAAGAATCATCAAACATGAGATACAGAATTATCCCAACTCCAAGCCAGTCCGACAGAAGCTTCGTCTTGTGAATCCTAAAAAAACGGAAGCTATTAAGGCTGAAGTAGAGAAACTGCTCAAAGCCGATTTCATCTACCCCATTCAGTTGACATAATGGGTGTCAAATCTCGTTTCGGTCAACAAAAAGCAGGGTACAATTTGTGTGTGTATGGATTTCCATGATTTGAACAAGGCATGTCCAAAGGATAATTTCCCCACACCATTCATTGACCAGATAGTCGATGAATGCGTGGGCTGTGAGGTATTTTCATTAATGGATGGTTTTTTTGGATATAACCAGAGTCAGATTCAACCCGAAGACCATCATAAAAAAACTTTTATCTATCCATGGGGCACATTTGTTTATCATAAGATGTCGTTTGGCCTGAAGAATGCTAGAACCACTTTTCAGCGGGCCATCTATTTTTCTTTCTACGACCTTAGACATATATTCGAGGTGTATATCAATGATCTAGTGTCACAATCTCGCAAGAGAGATGATCATCCCACATACCTCCTACTAATACTTGAACGATGTTTCTACTATCGAACTCGCTTGAATCCTAAAAAATGCAGTTTATGCATGACGTCAGGTCGTCTTCTAGGTTTCATAGTTTTGGCAAGAAGGATCATGGTCAATCCTCTGAAGGTTGAGGCGATAGTTCAGTTGGATTCCCCGTGCATAGTCCCTCAGCTTCAAATATTACAAGGGAATGTGAAGTTTCTTCGATGTTTTATCGCAAATTATGCCGAGATCAATAAAGGGTTCATGCGTTTATTGAAGAAAGGAATCCATTTCTATTGGGATGAAGTTGCTTAGTGCTTTTTTGATGCGTTGAAATATGCCCTCACGTCTGCCCCTCTGCCTCGGCCTCCCAATTATAATAAATATTTATTATTATACTTAGACGTTGCAGAGTTGATCATCAGTATGGTATTAGTTCAAGAGGACAATCTGCTCGAAGAGCATGTGATTTATTACCTTATACGAGGCTTGGTTGGACTAGAACTCAACTACTCCCATGTTGAGAATATTTTATTGGAAGTAGTGCATTCTTTCCATTGGTTCCGTAATTATATTCTGCTTCGTAACACCATCATCATTGTCGTTGTGAATCTGTTTCAATACGTGTTGACATGATGCGTCATCGGTGGAAATATCAGTATATGGATTGTTATCCTCCAGGAATTTGACATGGATTTTGTTTTTGCAAAATCCAAAAAGCCACTGGTCTTTGCGGAACTTATCTAGGAACTTTCGATTGAATCATGTGATGTTACACCCAAAGAATTACCCATTAAAGGATATCTTTTTTTGATTTCATCTTCGAACCCCTGGTATGGAGATATACTAGTTTATTTGTAGACTTTGAATTTCCCTGCATCTGCTTCTTGTGATGAGTTTCGACGTATACGCCATCATGCACAAAACTATCTCATACTCGATGAAACTTTGTATCGTCGAGGTGTGGATTGCATCCTTCATTGGTGCCTCATTCATGAAGAAGCATAACTCGTTCTTAATGAATGCCACACTGGAGCATGTGGTGGTCATTATCTGGGTTGGCAACAACCCAAAAAGATTCTACGAGTCGATCACATTTGGTGGACATTAATCAAGGATTACGTTGAATCAGTCAAGAATTTCCACGCATGTCAAATCTTCTCTTGGAAGATGAGGGCACACCCTGCTCTCAGGTTTCCTGTTATTACTGTTGGTCCCTTCACCAAGTGGGGGATTGAGTTTACTACATTCCACCCAGCTTTAGCCAAGGGGCATTGTTATATCATCGTAGCAGTAGACTACTTCAGAAAGTGGGTCAAAGCTATGCCAACATTCAATAATGATGGTGAAGCAAAAACTCTCTTTATTTTTAACCCGATAGTAGCAAGGTTCGACAACCCAAATGAGATTGTCACTGACCATGGAAGTCACTTTCAGAAAAAAATGATGTTTGAGTTAACATCAAATCTTGGGTTGAGGCAAGAGAATTCATCATCCTACTACCCACAAGAGAATGGTCAGGTGGAAGTTGTGAATAAGTCCATCAAGGCTATTATGCAAGGAACAATCAATTCTGCCAAGTGAAATTGGCATTTTATGTTGTAATCGACATTATGGGCCTACCGAACATTTGTAAATACTACCACCGGTTTCTCACCTTTTCAACTCATTTACGAGCTGGAAGCAGTCTTGCTAATAGAGTGCCATATCCCATCTCTAAAGTTGGCAGTAGATTTATTTCCAGGCACTTCACCGCTTTAGGAACACTTATTATATCTCGATAAGCTTGATGAGAAACAATGCAATGCAGCCTTGGCTAATGAGGCTCACATGCAGTGAGTCAAGTGCCAATATGATCGGTCCATTCGTCCTTGGATTTTCTCCGAAAGTGACCTTGTGCTAGTCTACGACCAAGATAAGGATCCCCTGGGGGCAGGCAAGTTCAAACCCATGTGGTTCAGACCTTTCATAGTGAAGTAGGTCTTAAATAAGGGTGCTTATCATCTGGTTGAATTTGAGGGAAATGCTTTGGCAGAGCCTAGAAATGGGCTCTACCTCAAGAAGTATTACTCATAGGTTCATCTCCTGGGTGACTTCTTATACATATGTATAGTTATTATATATTTAGTTTTTGTCTTTTTGTTTTATGGATGTGTCATTATTTATGTCATCTTTTTCACTGTGGAAAATGTCAAGTGAATCAGAGGTGTTTGTTGGGTTCGCGGACGGCGCTAGCCAACACACTCATAGGCTTGCTTCCACAGCTTGGGTGATTTTCATGCCTCAAGGCCAATTGCTATCATCTGGAGGTATATGTCTAGGTGACGCCACAAACAATGTCATCAAGTACAACACAGTGATAGAGTTTCTTCGTCACACTTTGTTGCATGGTATCTCTCACCTCCGAG
This sequence comes from Picea engelmannii, assembly GCA_009831015.1. Classification (NCBI taxonomy): domain Eukaryota; kingdom Viridiplantae; phylum Streptophyta; class Pinopsida; order Pinales; family Pinaceae; genus Picea; species Picea engelmannii. The sequence goes on along the minus strand of ML777991.1, from coordinate 517,356 downwards.
TCTACTTAGATGCTCAGCTAGTTATGTCCCAGTTATGGGGTTTGTCGCATTTATGATACTACTCTACACCGATTATTCATTAGGTTACATCTCTTATAACGATGTTTTGATTACATTACGTATATCCATGTTCCTAGGATATTAAATCAAATGACACATACTCTAGCTAATCAAGTATTAGATTAGCATATTGCACACACATAAAAAGAAGTACACACATACACATGTACATATATTTGTAAAAATGTGATCCACAAGACATAAATATCAATATATATATATATATATATATATCAAAAAGTGTCAAAGTACATCGGTGGGCATGAACACCTCAAAAATATATATCCGGTATACATCATGGGGCTTATGCCCTCAAAAATATACAAAAGAGTGCCCTCGAAACATAAGAGGTCCATCCTATCTAAGCACGGGGCCTGTTGGCCCTACCATAGTGAACGATGATGTTTGTCAAATGCTGGAAGAGTTGGACTCAGGTCTGTGGCATCCCAACTATGTCAGGCTGCATCGATGGTGGGAGATCCTTGATATTGGCCATGGGAACTACATGAGTGAGAAAGGTGAGGTTTCGCTCCACTCGTCTCAAAATTCTTTCAGCCTCTCTGGTTGGAGGTCCCCCTGCTGCTGATGTTGGTCCGGTGGCTAATGCTGGTATATACTCTGGTCGAGGACGTCGCCTGGTCCTCGAGAAGTCTGTCGGATGCAGTGGTCCCATGTCTGTACATAATAGATACATAGTTTTCAGATACTCTGGTACACATAAAATGATATATATAAAAATAAATTAAAAATTAAATAACTTTAAAAACACACGTACCTATCTCTCCTTGCTCCTCTCCAAGAGGTACGGGCATGTCAGGATCCATGGAAAATTTGATTCCGACATAGGGGTAGTCCTCTATTGCTGGAATCTTATGTTCCCACTGGTCAAAAAATGTGTCATCGAAGGCCTCTATGGTCCTTCCTCCCCCCTGTCAAGAAAACAATGTTGTGCATCTACACACTGTTGGGAAGGAGGCCACATGCCCCTGCACTATCTCTTTCGGACTAAGGATAGGTACCCTCTCAAAGAAGATTGAGCATAGAACAATACCAAACCCAAAGTTCATGTTACTCCTCCCTCGACACTTTGTGAGATGCCTCTTCATGTAGTCAATCATGGTCGTTCTCCAGTCAAATACTCATGCATTTGGGCACTGCATCGCACAATACATGTGTGCCTAGGAGGCCTGGTGTAAGGCCATGGATCTAGTGATCCGCCCAATAAGAAAAACTATCACCTTCAATGATAGGTTGGTAATCTTGTGGATGGGAACCTGAGAACCTACTTTCTCAGTGTCGGCCTCGTAATGCATTCTGATGTGTTCGGTGATGTTGTAGGGCCCAGGGGGAAATGTACACAAGTTGATTGGTTCCCCTCTCCTTGAGAGGCTAGTCAAGAATTAAATTTCCTCAGTCATTGGAGTCAATTAATGCCCCTCGAGCATAAACGCCTCTGTGTCAGGGTGCCAATAATCCACTAAGGCATTCAACAACCTTGATTGTGCCCTCATGAGTGGAAACTAGTAGAACTTCCATAACCTGCATTGTTTCAATGCAACAATAGCAATAGGGTCCTCATCAACCAAGATATCGATCTCCTTGTGCTCCCTCTCTCTCCAGTGGACATACATCATGTTGCATGACAATTTCAAGGAGTAGTTAACTATTGCACATTTAATTTTTTCTATTCTTTTGAGGGTGTACGCGGGATGTCTTGGACACAATTGCATATGCACGTGGGAAGATTGTTTTCTACCCGTAAGCATACATGATTTGTCCTTAGATATCTCATGGGCATACATGGGTTGTCCTTAGACATCCCGCGTACACTTAGGGCCGCCCTTTTCTAGGAGGGCATGCCCCCTAAAAAATTAAAAGAAATGCATAATTGAAGTATGGAAATGCAAGAGGGATGAGTTTATACTTGGTTCAAGTGGAATTTCATTTCATCCTCTGAAAATCCCGGAATTAAATCTTTTAGAAAAGGGGTCTTTTTCTCTTTTTGGTTAGTTGTCAATTTTCAATGGTGAAAATGAGTTGTCAGCTTCTATTTATAGACTTTTTTGGCCCTTTTTTGCCACTTTTTGAACCCTTTTGTCATTTTTTCTGGCTTGAAATTTGTTTAGTGTGGTTCTTGAGTTTCTTATTGGATGTCACGATGCACTTTGATTTTAGGTTTGGTAACTTTTTAGGATATGGGTCACTTTTAAAAGGTCCTTTGGTAAAAGTCATTTTTTCCAACCTTTTGCATATAAGTTAGGATTCCACCTCCACTTTCTACATCTCATTGTCTTTTCCACTTTTCCATAGGATCGATCCCAGCGAATTGTGACACAGAACCATCATTTTTTCTTTAGAAGTGTCATAATTTAGTGGTAGAGCCTACCCTCTACAAGAATTACCTAGTAAGATCCTTATTGCATTTTGGTGCCCATGCCATCGTTATTGACTTTAGGCTCAAGAGTCCTTGTTAGTACTGTCTTGATTACAAGATTGAGCCTCATATGTATGATGTGTCATCACACCTAGCCTCAACCTTGGGACTCCCAAAAATGAGAATACTTTGTTGACTTTCAAGCTCGCTTTGAAATCCGAAAGAAACATCCGACAAGACACTATTTATGCTTTTCAATATTGTCAGGATTAACGAAGAACAGTAACCTCTTCGATTCTTCTTTAAGCCCTTTTCAAAATCTCTAAACATGAAAAGATTGTCGAGTGATCTTGTTGTCCTTCACACTCTGCAAACTAAAACTTGAAAGAACGTCTCTCCGATGGTAGTTTACCCATTTTTGGGTCTGGATGGTCAATTTTACGAACAAAGGTATACTGTAGGAATCTTGGTTCACTATAAAAGTATTCTTAGGTATAAGTTTAACCCTTTTTCGGGCCTGAGGGACTAAATTTACGAAAAAGGAACCCCAACGGAGTCCATAATTAAGCTCTTTTTAGACTCCCTAAAATTGAAAAGATCGTCGAGTAACCTTGTTCCTTCACACTCGTTAAATTGGTCCATAAGAACATCCCCTATGGATTCCATAGTTAATATCTTTTCAGACTCCCTAAAATTGAAAAGATCGTCAAGTGATATTATTCCTTCACACTCATTAAATTGGTACTTAGAACATCTACTGACATGAGTTTACCCCTTTTTCCAGCCTATAGATTAAGGAGGAAAAAGGTACACCTCAAGAGATTCTCCTCGCCGAGAGAGTTCTCCTCAGTAAGTTTTATACTTTTTCGGGCTAAGGAGACTAAATCTAGAAAAAGGTTGTGAGTCCATAGTTAAGCTCTTTTCAGACTCCTTAAAATTTAAAAGATTGTCGAGTGATATTGTCTGTGTCACACTCGTTAAAATGGTTTTGAATAGACATCTTTTCTGTGCTATTTTATCCCTTTTTCGAACTGACTAGACTATTTTCGAAAAAGGTACCCCAGTGGAGTCTTCTTTTACATTTTTTTAGACTCTCTAAACATGAAAAAACCACCGATCGTACCTTCTCCGGGCTCAGGAAAAATACATTGAAGGGGGTTTCATTGTGTCCTGCTAATCACATTTTCATCTCTGCATCTTTGGCCTAATGCCAATTCCTTATTTCTCTCAACTGAACCTTTGAAGCATTCCTTATACGAAATCCTTGTAGCACTTTGCCTCTGCGACATGACACCTTAACCCATGGAGGAATTTTCCTCGAGTGTCCTTTTCATGCACATATATCCTTTGTTTAAGAATTAGTGTGTTCCTTGAACTTGGAACTAGTATTCTTGCGACACTCATTTCTCCTTTGTAACATATCATTATTTTATTCTTTTTCAAGCTCTTTAAAAATATTGAAAAAGACAAAAAAATAAAAAATACCCCAAAAAGAGGACGCGAAATATATTTTATTTTTTGGGAGCATAATGAGTTTCCCTTGGACAAAGCACACCCTTCCGTTTTTCGTCAATATTTGGGATTTAATATGACCTTAGGAATTTTTTCTCGCTACATAGAGTTGTGTCCTCCTCTGTTTGGTTATTATTCCAAACACATGGAGAGTTTGTGTTGCCTCCTGCATCATGAATGTATGTCAATGTCATGCTTCCTGAGTCCAATCATATTTCATTCTCTTGTCCAAGGGAAGTTTCACCCATCTTGAGTTGGACTTTCTGTAGTTTGTCTCTTCACCTCATGACCGACCATCGAAAAATCCCAATCAAAGTCCTTGCTCGAAATCAATGAAGTTCTCTTCCTGATCATCGAGATCCTCTCGTTTGTTCCCGATGAGCTGTCAAAGACCTATGGGTAGTGAATCCGTACACTCACAATACACTCTTACCCAAGTTTTGAAGATCTTGAAGTTGTTGCTCGAGCTCTAAAGTCCTCATCTCCAACCATCAGGCGTCATTGGCTTCTTGAAGATGGATACTATACATGTATATCTTTGATTTTGAGATGTCGATTTGTTGTGTATTGCTCATGGATACACTTTATATAGTTGTATGACATGGATCTGTAGTGTATTTTATTGGAAACCATGACTTATTTCATCCCGAGCATGGGTATGCCTGCCTCAGAGTGACAATTGTTATTTTTGCAGATGATACCTCTCGAACCTTGGTCCCGGGCTCACTCGATTCGTACATTGGTGAAGATTTTGTAATGTATTTCGGCCATCAGATGCTCTTCTGAACTCACACATTAGGGGGAATCTCTTATAACCCTAAATTTCTCCATACATGCATACTTAGAACTTGGCCCTCTTGCCTGCTATTTTTTCCAAGACATCATCGAGTTGTTGTTCTTAAAAACCCATTTTTTGACGTTGTACATGCCCTGAACCATTACTTCTCACGTATGTACGCAAGTTGCACCACTACATCCCACGCACATACACTATTTTCACCATTAAAGCCCGCACATACTCACAAAAGTTGAAAAAAATAAAAATTTGCAAGGAATTCATTGAGATTATGGGCGATTGGGTAGTTTGCCAATTGATCCACTACCTATAGCCCGTCACCCAATCGAATAACCATCCTTTTGTCATATAAAAGGAGGTGTTGGGAATTCATTCCAAATCTAAGAATAAGAACAATGAAACTCTACCCGTTTCACATCCCCTCCTTGCCCCAAGAAATTGCAGCCATCTTGTGATAATTGCATCACAATTCCCCATTTTTCCCTTTTTCGTCCATTGTAAACCCATTCCATTTCCCTAGAGAGAGGTTGAGAGGAGAAAGATATGCAGAGGCACACTTAGAGCTTGGTGAATAAGAACCCGAACTAGGCTCGTGGAGCAGTAGTCGACCTTTTTGTAAGTGGACATTGTATTATCAATAAAAGAAATACTTTTCCTGTCCCGAAATATGATGTGTCAAATGTTTGTTTTTGATTTATGTTTTATTATAACATCTAAACCATGATTTATATATGAGATGCATGTTTGTAGTTTCTTATTTATCTGTTTGTGAATGTAGTTCATCCTTGGGAGGAGGCTTGTAGTGAGTGGAGCTATCAAGTGCAAGAAGATCAATATCAGACGTGGAGTAAAAAGGTACAATTACCTAATCCTTCTCACTTTGTCTTTCATATATGAGTCTGGGGTATGTTTGGGTAGTTATAAAAGTAGGATACTTTCAGACAGTTGTGATCTACCTACATTGTAAACCCTGGTGTAGCCATAGGGGGGTTTTCCCCGCTAGCGGTCCCTTTCAACAATGGGGATTATATTTCATAGGTGGGATAAATACACCCTCTAGTGGGAAACACAAGTGGATTCTCACTACCACTGACTACTTTACCAAGTGGATCAAGGTTGTGCCCACCAGGAATGCTACTGACAAGTTGATCATGAATTTATTGGAGACAGATATCTTTGCCAAGTTTGGCTACTCTAGAAAGTTAATAACATATAGTTCCCAAGAATTCAAGTCCAAGGGCATGATAGACTTGTATGGTAGACATAACATTTCCTTAACACATTCCACACCCCACTAACCTCAGGGAATTGGGCTGGTCGAATCATCAAACAAGACCCTCATCAGTATCATCAATAAATTGTTGACTGAAAATAATAAATATCAGAACTCTAAACTTAAGTATGCCTTATGGGCTGACATGATCAACACCAAGAGATATTTTGGAACCTCTCCATTTCAGCTAGTCTATGGGATAGATTTTGTCTTCCATACTCAACTCAGTCTACCAATCCTAAAATTCTTATAGGAATAAATTGAGGATCCAAATGAAATCCGGAGAAGAATATTTCATATTATAGAGGTTCAACAAAAGAGAGAAGCACATAATCAGATAATTGAGGAATCCTAAAGCAAGGTAAAATCATCTTTTAATAGGAAAAATAAGAAGGATATCTTTCAAGAAGGACACTTGGTCTTGAGGTGGGATGGAAGAAGGGAGGAAAAGCCTAGGCATGGTAAGTTTGATAACGTTTTTTTTGGTCCTTTTAAGGTGGTTAATATTCTGGACAATAATATATTTGTTTTGCACAATTTAGATGATACTGAGATCTTTGGAGGCCCAATAAATGGGCACTTCCTGAAACATTGTTTTTCTTGAAATACAGAGGGAAGGTCCCTCTTGTACCATAGCTATTTTTCTTTTTTCATATGATTTGATTAGTTAGTTTGTTTATGAATAAATACTCCATGGCCCAACAAAAAAACTAGAGTGTAGCAACAATTTTAAATTTCATAAATGCATGGCTGAGATATAGTGACAGAGATGCATGGCTGAGAGATAGTGACATAGATGCATGGATGAGATACAATGACATATATGAATGGCTAACAGAAAGAAACAAAGTTAAGTTAAGGGGAGTGGGAATAATTTGTTGAATTCCAAGGCACTTGATCTGTTGTTCTTAGCACGCCACAGGGGGGTTCTATCCCCAGTTGGAGCCAATGTTGAGACCTAGGTCTACACCCCTTCTCCTCCTCTCATTACCCTATACCTCCATAAAAAAATCAAACCTTTTTTTGTTTCTTACGTTGGTCCCCCATTACAAAATGACTCCGTTTTTATGATCATTACCCCTCTTGACTGATTTTTGCACCATCTTTTGTTTTCTTGAAGGGTAATTATATGTTATGGTTTGGGTATGAAGTACTTGTCATGATGTTTACCATTGGTTGAGATCATAGTAGCTGTAATAGTATTTTATATGCACAAACAAGACTGATTACAAGAATTAGGCTATTCTTGCAAATATTGTTAGCGCATTGATTTTTAAATTATTTAAGAATTTAATGAGTTATTTGAAATATTTAAACCTTTTGATTGGTTCTTGCATACGTGTGCAATGATGAATGACCACCACCACACCATTATACATGCATTTTCATCACTATACATTGTTATTCATGGTCATGAGAACTGTATTGTACCATCATGGCTACTACAGGTTGTACATAGGGTTAATAACATGAAAGTATCGAGTTCAACATGAGGAAGTTAACATTCAATGCATCATTGAAAAAAAAAATTATATGTACACCATGGTTCCTCGCCAAGAGCAATGGCAATTGAACAAGACTGAACCATAAGGCCTTGAGTTATTCGAGTCCATATATGAAATCAATGATATTTTTTGATCTGAAAATGAAAAAGGTTTGTGTATACAAATTTGCAAGTGAAACATTTATGTGTCTTAGGAAATTGGATCAATTTTTCAAGCACATAAACTTAATGAGTTTTTACTTAAATTGAACAACATAAACAATCATAAACAACCATAAACAACCATCAAAAGTAAGTAGATAACACAACAAAATGATAAAAGAGTTCACCCCTCTCTTGGGCTACATCTCCTGATCCATCTTCCAATGGATCATTTTCATTATATGATCAATGTGTCAAAATTAGTTCTTTATAATGCTCATAATGAAAAATAGATGGCCTCAATGGCTTCAAAATGTCCAAAAACCCCTAGTTGGGCTCTTCCTGCACCTAGTTTGGTCAGAAATTGAGAAGAATACACTTCCTGGAAGTTTCTCCCAATAAGTTGTTGTCTTTTCTCACCAAAACACACCCTTGTCCAACTGAACTTGGCCTCTATGTGTCTCCCGTGCCAAAAAGACCATCACACGTGTTGTTCCATAATTTGGGTGAATTTGTTGCACTGGTAGGGGGGACTAGCACCTTTCTCGATGGAGGTTATGGTCACATGGCCCTATTTGGCCAAGTGTTGACCTACAAATATGTGTACCTATCGACTTATCTATTGGATCCCTACACACTGGTCATATGGAAAAGGTGTAAGGTTTTTTTGATCAAGGGATGGGGCTAATCCCCGACCCTTTTCCTCCTGGAATGAAACATAAAGCAAGTTTAAATATTTTTTTTGAACATTAGGTGCTAAGAACTAATGTAGGTCGGCTGGTAGCCTGGCCTTTGCCCAGAATTTTCCCATGCCCAGAGGTTGCATGTTCGACCCCAACGAAGCCCATACCAAAATTTTAAACCATCAACCAATTACGAGGTGCCATGTGGCAGCCCCCGGTTGGGCCAAGTGGCACCCTTCCTTTCACCCCATACACTAACATGTGTCAGCACATGATTGGTACATGAAACACCAGTTTCCAACTCAGCTTCCAAAACACCTACCATGTCACCTATCCATGTCATCCTGTACAGTCATACGGTCAGCTGCCATGTGGCCTATACGGACTGTACAATTAGCATTGTTTTTGCCTCTTTGGGAAAACATACATAACGCAATATCTCTGGCATACGAACTATGTTTAAGACCGTTTAAGTTGCATTGGGATCATGAGGATGAGATCTACACAATCAATCCATTTTTGAGCAATTTTGAGCACTTTTATATTTGAGCATTTTTTGATCCCCTGGATCACTCCTCCCCATTGGGAAGCTTTTGGACCTCCAAAAGACTACTTTCAGTCAATATTAATATGAGGGTATAGTTCCCTCACCTTTACCACCTCAATCCATTTATCTTTGCTTAGATTTGTGCCTTTAAGAACAACACAAAGGTATTCCACATTCCCTCATTTTGAAGTTCTTATCTTTTTGTCAAGGATTATCTCCTCATGCAATTCTGAAAGGTATTCTGGAGAGAAGTCATCTATGGAAGGAATATTAACATGCTCTCCTTGATCATCAATCAAATGAGGTTCATACAATCTCAAATTATCAAAATTAATAACTACACACATTTGCATATAAGGAGGAAAATCCAAACATAAGGCATTGCTACCAATCTTTTCAAGAATCTTGAAAGGTCCATATCTAATTGGTTTCAGTTTTTTACCTTCTCCTTTAAGCCTCTCTTTGCTAATGTAAATCCAAAATTTATCTTCAACCTGGAAACTGTGATCAACACGATGCTTGTCATGTCTTGTATTGTACTGGGCTTGGCTCTTCTCCAACTGTTCTTGTACCATTTTATGCACCAACTGAATTTGTTCAATGAAGTTCTTTGCTCTACGAATGTCATAATGACCATCAATAGAAATATCCTTCCCAAAGATAAAATATAAAGGAGATTTTGGAAAATAACCAAAACATGCCTCAAATGGAGATGCTTGAGTCGAAGAATTCTTAGCCCGATTATAAGCATGTTGAATGTAGTGTAGGTGCTCATCCAAAAGATTAGGATGTTTGTTGCAAAAATGACGAAGAAGATGTACCACTGTTCTATTCACCACTTTTATTTGACCATCAATTTGTGGATGAAATCGTGTGCTCTTTTTCAGCTTGGTGTCCATGAGTGCCCATAATCTTGACCAAAATTTACCAATAAATCGAGAATCGCGATCAGAAATAATGGATTTGGGAAACCCAAAATGTACCCAAACATTTTGAAAGAACATTTGTGTCATTTTTTCAGCTGTAACATGTTTCTTACACCGCATCAAAATACACATTTTGTTGAAACGCTCAACCACAACATAAAGATAATCATGATTATTTTTAGACATAGGTAATCCTCCTACAAAGTCCATGGAAATGATTTCCCATGGATGAGAAGGAGCTGGAAGTGGAACATACAAACCCAAATTTCTATTGCTAGGCTTACTTGTAGCACATAAAGAAAATCCTCTTACATATCTTGAAACACTTTCATTCATTTTATGCCAATAGAAATACCTTTGCAAATTAGCCACCGTCTTGCCTACACTAAAGTGGCCAACAATAAGAGAAGAATGTGCTTCCTAAAACATCTCATCATATTGGTTAACAACCTCATATAAATCAGATTTTAAATTTTCATCACAACCTTGGAAAGATTATTTTTCAACATTGTCTTTGGGTTTGATCATCAAGAGTACAAATTTCTTACTAGCATTATTGACTAATCTCTTCATTTATCCAACATTCAAAAGTGACAAATTCAACTTCTTTGTATGTGCTCTAACAATGTACTCAACTCCATTTTTAAACAAATGATATTTTTTCTCATGATGATGAAAGATGGCTCTCCTATCATATAAATATGGACTTCCCAACACAATACCACAAATATCCAATGGAATAACATCATGCTCTACCTCATCTATAAAGTTTGTAGTGATGAAAAATCTAAGTTTACATCTTCATGTCACACACAATTTGGCACTGTCACATATCCATCCTAGAGGACATGGTTTAGGATGAGGAGTAGTTTCCAAATGTAATTTCTTGACAGTGTCTTCAGATATGAGGTTTGCTTGAGATCCAGTATCAAAAAGAGTATCTATCTTGGTATTCTTTGAAATAACCCTTATGTGGAAAATAATTATTCTTTCTTTTTCATGTTGAGTTTCATGGAGGCTACTACTTGAAGAACTAGTACTTGCAATAGAGTCCTTACCTTGAAAACCCATGGCTGTGATTTTTGTTTCATCTCCTGAATCATATCCTAAATCATGTTATGTAGTTGCAAAATTCTTTGGTTTAGTTTTGTTGTTGACCTTTTTGGGTCTCTTTTGAGGATGAAGTTTTGAACAATGGTCTTCATCATGTCCATCTTTTGAACAATGTTTACATGTGATTTTTTCTCCCTCTTTATTGAGTGGAGCATTCTTCTTTCCATTTCCTTTGAATTTCCTCTTTCCTTTGTATCCATTATAAAATGGCTTCGTGCTGCCCTCTTGAGGATCATTCCTCCCTCTTGCTTCCAAATGAGTTCCCTGTACACAAACTTCATCTAGATTTTTAGGGTTAAACATGAGAATTGTGTGTGTCAAATAGCTATGCGATCCTCAAATGTATTTGAGTAAAGTTTCTTGAGAAGATAAATCTATACCCAAAATAAAATCTCTTCTTCTAAATTCTTGAGTGTAGCTTTGCACATTTTTCCCTTTAGATTTCCTAAAGTTTTTCCAATCCATAATAGCTTTCTGCATGTATGCTAATGGATAAAATTTCCTTTTAATTGCAACAATAAAATAATTCCAAGATGATAAAAATTTACCATGTTTCTGCATGTCCTCTTGAGTTTTGGATTCACAGCAAATCAGTTTTTCACTTTCCAATCTAAGAGAAGAAAGTTGAATCTTAGTTTCATCATATTAGATTCTTTGTATCCTACAATACACTTCAATTTGATGAATCCAATTATCCAATTTCTCAGCATTTAACTCTCCATTGTACATAGGCAATTCAAACTTACTGTAAAGACCAGTTTTAAATTAACAGCTAGTAATTCTACCAAATGTACAATAATTTCTACAAGTTGTATAAAGAAGAATAATTCCCAATTTACTTAACACTTACGCATATAAAATTTATAAAATTTATCAATGGATAATAAATCTAACTAAACAATGGATAAATTGGACTTAAATACCTTAACTCTGATGCTGTTATCCACAGATTGCTGAACTTGATGCTGTTATCCGCAGCTTGCTCCTTCCTGCTTCTTTAGGACACCACCCAAAACCGACCTCCCTGCCGACTAGTTAGCTCCTAGCCCTAGGATATCAACGGATATCCTAGCCCTCTGAGCCCAAAACCTCCAACAACTTTGGTCCACTTTGTCAATGCCACTCACAAATTTCCTCCCTCGGTCCAATACTCAGAGCTCTCCCAAAATCCTTCTCCACTCCTCTCCAATGATTCCCCTCCCAACTCCTTTCCCCCCCTTATTCCTCCTTCACCGCCTTCCCTTCATTTACTCCCCCACCTAATATCTTATCCCATTATTAAATACATTATCCCATTATTAAATACCTTATCCATTCATTAATATGTTTCCACTTTCGGGAACGTAACTTAAATTAGTAGTATATTTTATTATTCACCATTAATTTAATACTTAATTAATTAATTAATTAATTAATAATTAAATCAATCATTAACCATCATGAACAACTATTTAATAATAATCAATTAGAAATGTTATTTTAA
>ML777991.1:482435-494457 GCA_009831015.1 Picea engelmannii | reverse complement strand
CAGCTTGCTGAACTTGATGCTATTATCCGCAGCTTGCTCCTTCCTTCTTCTTTAGGACACCACCCAAAACCGACCTCCCTGCCGACTAGTTAGCTCGTAGCCCTAGGATATCAACGGATATCCTAGCCCTCCGATCCCAAAACCTCCAACAACTCTGGTCCACTTTGTCAATGCCACTCACAAAATTCCTCCCTCGGTCCAATACTCAGAGCTCTCCCAAAATCCTTCTCCACTCCTCTCCAATGATTCCCCTCCCAACTCCTTTCCCCCCCTTATTCCTCCTTCACCGCCTTCCCTACATTTACTCCCCCACCTAATATCTTATCCCATTATTAAATACCTTATCCATTCATTAATATGTTTCCACTTTCGGGAACATAACTTAAATTAGTAGTATATTTTATTATTCACCATTAATTTAATACTTTATTAATTAATGAATTAATTAATAATTAAATCAATCATTAACCATCATGAACAACTATTTAATAATAATCAATTAGAAATGTTATTTTAAGACATAAATACATTTTATCTAATCTTTCAGGATTGTATTATTAAATTAATTATGCTTAATAATCAAGGGTCGTTACACTTACTATCAAGCTCAAGAAAAGGAGTTTATGGATGGATGTTACCATGTTCTTTTGGAAACTTTGGAGGTGGTTGTGAAATGGTAGAAGAAGTGGAAGATGGAGGTGAAGGAAGTGGAGTGTTACCATTCCCTCCATTTCCTTTTGGATTTTTATCACCACTATCTTCATTACCTCTTGGAGGATTTGAGATTTCACCTTGAAACCTTGCATTCCTTTATTCAATTAAAACTTTCACCATTTATGCCATATCATAAAAATCTTTTCTCAAAGTTTCATATTCTAAAGTAGGAGTTTCATGACTCTCCTCATAAGCCCTACTCGGTGAATTCCTCCTTGAATCTTGAGGTGAATGTATAGTTATCCTTCTTGAAAGTTGAGAACTTGGCTCTACAAGTTGACCTTCTCCTCTTGAAATGAGATTCAACCTTGTAATCATCAGAGAACAAAACACTTGCAAAGAATCAAACCTTCAAAACCCTTTTCTCTAATACCAACTTGATCTAAAAATGAAAAAGGTTTGTGTATACAAATTTGCAATTGAAATATTTATATGTCTTGGGAAATTGTATCAAGTTTGCAAGAACATAAACTTAATGAGTTTTTAATTAAAATGAATAGCATAAGAATTCATAAACAACCATCAAAAGTAAGCACATAACACAACAAAATGATAAAGGAGTTCACCCCTCTCTTGGGCTACATCTCTTGGTCCAATTTCCAATGGATCATTTTCATTGTATTCTCAAAGTGTCAAAATCAGTTCTATAAAGTGCTCAGAATGAAAAACATATGGCTTCAATGGCTCCATAATGTCCAAAAACCCTTAGATGGGCTCTTCATGCACCTAGTTTGGCCAAAAAATGAGAAGAATACACTTCTTGGAAGTTTCTCCCAATAACTTGTTGTCTCTTCTCGCCAAAACACACCTCTATCCAACTGAACTCAGCCTTTGTTTGTTTCCCATGCCAAAACCCTAGCATGCGCATCGTTTCACAATTCGAGAAATTTTTTCTCACTGTTAGGGGGGACTAGCACCTTTCCCGATGTAGGTTATGGTCATGTGGCCCCATGTGGCCAAGCATTGACCTAAAAATATTTGCACCTATCGGATTATCCATTGGATCGCCACACACTAGTCATATGGAAAAGGTGTAAGGTTTTTGTGATCAAGTGTTAGGGCTAACCCCCGACCCTTCTCCGCCCTAAATGAAACATAAAGAAAGTTTAAATAATTGTTTTGAACATTAGGTGTTAAGAACTAACATAGGCGAGATGGTATCCCGACCTTTTCCCATAATTTTACCATGTTTGGAGGTTGCGGGTTTTACCCCAGCATAGCCCATACCAAAATTTTAACCATCAACCAATTATGGGGTGCCACATGGCGGCCACTGGTTGGGCCACGCAGATCCCTTCCATTCACCCCATACACTAACACATGTCAGCACAAGATTGGTCCATTAAACACCACTTGCAAACTATGCTACCAAAAAACCTACCACGTCACCTATCCACATCGTCCTGCACAATTGTACGGTCAGCTGCCACGTGGCCTGTATGGACTGTACAATCAACATTTTTTTTGCCTGTTTGGGAAAATAGCCAGATTGCGATATCTCTTGCATACAAACTATGTTTGATATCGTTCAACTTGCATTGGGATCGTGTGGATGGGATCTACGCAATGCATCCATTTTTGAGCAATTTCAAGTAGATTCATTTTTGAGCATTTTTTTATTCCCTAGATCATTTTCATAAAGGCATAATGGTATGAATTCCTCTGCGCATTTGAAGGATACCACATAGGCATTCCTATGTTGTTCACACAAACATTTTATGGCTTCCAGACCCATCTTGGGGATATCTGCATTCATATTACAAAGAAATTTATTGGATAATCTTGTGTTCTTCGTGTCTGTGGGGAAAGGTAGTTTAAGAAAGTTAAGCTGCCTCTCGACCTTTGCAAAAAATTCTTGGTTCCTGAGCACCAAGACCATGAATGGATCCAAGCAATCCCTATGTAGTGGATAAATGAATATTGGAAGGGAACCCTAGCAACGGTGCAGAGATATATAACATGTGAGGGTCGATTCACCATAGTACATTGTTATCACCTTTATTTCCTTATGCATCTAAGTGGAGACAACGAGATAAACTTACCCTACTACTTGCTTAAAATATTGACCAAAATGGTCAAACGGGTTCAAAGCCACCCTAAATATGCTCACAAGAGCTTTTACCATCAAGGCTTAATCAAATTGTTGGTTTCTTTCACTTTAGAGGATGTTGAAATGCCTTAGGGTCATTTCTTGAAATGTGTGGGATTTAAGGAAGAGGAACAAGTGCTTGATTAACAAAATGAAGGTAATGCAATTGAATACAAGATAGAGTTCAGGGTATCTCCTGATCCTGGGATCTCTATGAAGCTTGTCCAACCTACAACAAACAAGAGGAAAGACCCAAAAATAAAGAACACACCCTTGAAATCAAACAAGCGAGAGACCCCTATGAAGGAGGAATCCCCTTGCAGGAAACTAAGGTCTTCTACAGGTAAGGGGAAGGAGAGAAAAAGTGGCAAATTTTCCCACATGCATCCACATACATAGAAAAAACCAGAGAGGTCTATGTCATCCAGCCATTCAGAGGAGGAACAAAGAAACCCCATCAAGCAACAACCTAAAACATATGTGAGTAGAATGAGGGGAAAACTTAGATATAAATCATGTAGTAATGAAGGGGTTAATGGAAATATTGTTTCTATATAAGCCTTGCCTAAAAAATCCCCTACATCCAGATAATATAGAAAGAGAAAGGGTGAACAAAACATTGAAACACCAAGTGAACCCAACATGAAAACCAGAATTACAAACCAATTGAGACTAAACTCCAAGGATCTTTTTAATCCATCATTAAAATACCCCCAGCCAATTGTTATCGAATATGATGACAACCCTCACTTTTCCAGCATGGAAGAAATGGTTGTCCATACACTGAAAAATATGACAGGGGATAAAGGAAAATTGGAATTCTACAAGGGTGAATCTTCAAGAGTGAAACTTGTAGCTGTCAAAATAGAGTACCCGATAGATTCAATATTACAACAAGATGTAGGGTACATTGGACCACATCCTGAGCAATATTCTGATGGCACCTCACCACATGCAAGGGATACTCACCACTATTCACAAGACATTAAACCTAAAATCAAAAAAGATTCTTTGGAAGTACAGGGGTCCATTAAAGGAAAACAAGGAAATGAAACATAGGTAATACATATATATGATATGAGAACGAGGAAGAGATGAACACTAGATAACCACAACAATTCTATCAAAGAGAAAAATATAGAGAGGGTCGATGAAAACCAACAAGTGCAAGAACTGAAGCTTCAAGTCCAGACCTTTCAACACCATAACCAGGAATTTGGAAAACTGTACTCCAAACTGCAGAAGAAGTATCAAAGACTCTAGAAGAACACCAGAAGACTTGTTTCTTTATGAAGGAGATAATTTGAATAATAACGCTGCTATGAAGGAGTACCTAAAGAGGATGCTTATCTATCTAGTTATCTCCTAGTTGGCCTCCAACAATGTGCATGGATACAAATGCTCGATTCAAAACCTAGTTCTATCAGTCCTAGTTAGTTTTGTCAAGGTTGAGTTCACTTCAGCATATGCATCAATTTATTTTTATCATTAGTAGCAGTTTTAGTAGTTTAAGTTCAAGACTTTTTAAATTAAGGCATAATAAGTGGTCATCTATGTTTTATATGAACCACCTCTTTTTGGTTAAGTTAAGTTTGAAGTATGCATTACTGTACTCTAGCAAGATTTACTTAAGTCAACAAGTTGTTCTCCAACTGATAGTGTAGAGTTAAGCCTCGGTTTCAAAAGGGTGAGAACCTCTGTAATAGTGATAAATATGAAATTTTTGTATGAATGAAGGGTTCAGTTTTTGGAAAGGAAATCAATATATCAAGCTAGTTGAACCTGTTCTATGATTGGATTAAGCTCTTTACCTAGTGAATATGCTCTTGATGACAATGTTCTGTATGTTCAAATATACATTTGTTTTTCTCTTATCTTGAATGCAATTTTTTATGTGTGAAAAGTATATCTCATTTTCCTTTCATCTATTTTTATAACTCATCTTTTACTGACATGCAACTTGAAAAACAACTAATGCTTTAGTAAAGGATTTGTTTATTGCAACCCGTGGGAGTAATTGTGTTTTGATATTTTTTTATGCCTTGAAATATTATTTTGAGTCTTAGACTTCTTGCAGTAGGTAATTCATTGAGTTGTTTTCTGTTCTTCCTTTGTTCGAGGAGCACCAAAGTTATTTTTACAAAAAAAAAATGGAACTTTATGACTATGTATGGATTATCGACAACTTAATAAATGACAATTAAAAATAGATATCCACTACCCCATATCGATGATCTATTCAATCAGGTACGAGGGGAAACAATCTTTTCCAAGATCAATTTGCGATCAGGATATCATCAAGTAACGATTAAATATGAAGATATATATGAAAAGACATTTCGAACAAGGTATGGCCATTATGAATTTGTCGTAATACCCTTTGGATTAACCAACACTACAACTTCATTCATGTGCTTAATGAATAGTATTCTAATTAAATGCTTATAAAAGTTTGTAATTGTCTCTATGGACAATATACTCATCTATTAAAAAGATGAAAGGAAACATGAAGAACATCTAAGGATAGTTTTGTAGGTTTTAAGAGAACAAAAGATGTATGCTAAACTTAGTAAACGTGATTTTTATAAAGATAAAATTCAATATTTAGGACATATAGTTTCTAAATATGGGATACTTGTTGATCCTGATAAAATAAAATGCATTATGGAGTGGCCAGTTCCAAAATATGTCTCTAACATTGGATCATTTATGGGCATAATTAGTTATTACCATAAATTTATTGAAGGTTTTTCAAAAATTGCATTTCCTATAACATATTTACAAAAAAAAGGAACCAAGTTCATATGGTCTGAAAAATGCCAAGAAATTTTTGAAAAATTAAAGTATCTTCTAACCACAACTCCTATACTAAAAATAACAGATCCTCATAAATATTTCATGGTATGTACAAATGCCTCAATCGAAGAACTTAGAGGAGTATTGATGCAAGACAAACACGTAATTTCTTATGAATATAGAAATCTTAAAGAACATCAAATACATCACAAAACTCATGATTTAGAGTTAGAATAAATAATACATGCTTTGAAGATGTGACGACATTGCCTAATAGGACAAAACTTCCTATTGATGTCATCCAAAATCTCTTTAAAATATTTATTTGATAAAAATAATATTAATGCATTGTTAGCACAGGGGCAGACCCAAGGTTCAACGCTTCAACAATGCACCAACAAAACCCTAACTACTGGCCCTTTCGACAACACTGCGAAGAAAATGAAGTCTCACCTGAGGTAGAGGCAGGGGGGGTTGTAGGAATTAAGTGTCTACAACCTAGATAGGACACAGATCTGTGATCACAATACTTAACAGAGAACTTAGCAATTAACATTCATTAGTCTTTGACCCTTATTCACATCACAGACAAAAACCCTAACTACAGAACAAGGCAGTATTCATCAAGATCTAAATATATATAACCATTCATCACATAGCATCAAAGTAGATATAGTATTCATTCACATATATGACACTCAACTACTACATCATATGCATCTAACATACATAACGATTATAGCACTAAGCATAGATCACATCAATAACATATCAACCACATTGCACAAAGCAACCACAACATAGGATATATGTGGTTCACCCCAGTGTGGGGCTATGCCCACCAAATCTTCTTCTTCTTCTTTATTAGATTCTTCCATTCTTCTTACATGCATAGAACCACAAAGCCAACCCTTCATAAGACAGGAGATCTATGCGCACCTCACTAGATCCTCCTTCCCCAAGTTAGTTCCAAGAACCAAGCCTTTACATAGTCTGTGCACAAAGCACTTACAAGACACTTGCACTTAGCTTTGCAAGCCTTAACATATCTTCTTGCACATAGCTAACATTAGAACTAAGACATCGGCCTACTAGGTCTCAAGGAATTTTCTCCCCCTTTCCTTCTACTCACATTGCCTAACTATCTATTTATACATTGCAAATGGGGCCCAAGCATGGGTAAACCCTTGGTCCAACATCCCATACCTGTTACATAAACCCTAAACCCACAAAGTCCGCAAAAGGGGGAAATATCCCACAATATCTTACTTCTCTTGGGCCCTATGTCTTCGACCAACTCATCGAAGTCCCAAAAATGGTAAAAAATGACCAAGGTTCTCCAAAACTTGGTTGAGGGCCAATAGGCCCCCAACACTCACCTGTGACTCGTCCCGAGTCACTCTGATTTGGGAAATTCTTCTTCGAAGGCCTCGATATTGGCTCGATTTTCCTTGACTTGTTTCTTCGCTAGAGCCTACTTCTCGGTGAACTCTTGAATGACTGTCTCAATGACAGGTCCTTCCAAGTGATGTTCCACTATGGTGACCACTTGTTCCAACTGTGCGCCTTGTAACTCAATCTCCTCGAAAAGTGTGTAGACTTCGTCCTGTACTTAATGGAGTCTCTGGGTTACTTCCATGAATCTACTCTGGATGGCATGGACCTTCTACTGAACTGCGCATTGTTCCTGTGACCCTTTCATCTTCTCAACCAGTCAAAGCAGTTTCAACTGTGCTTTCACTGTTGATGCTTGCTTGTTTGCCTCCTAAAGATGTGCTTATAACGTTCTTAGTTCTAGGTCCTCTGTGAGTCACTCATAGGTATACGCAGTTTGGTTACTAAGTTTCTTACATTCTAATGGAAATTCCTTGATTCTTTCGACTGCGCTCTGGGCAGTTTCTTCCCTCTAATCTCACACTTCCTGTGGAGTGCTCGACACTGCTTGCAATTATAGTTCTACAACTCTTTCTTGAAGCTACTGAATGGCTTCAACGAGCTTCCCCACTTGGCTCTTAGTTGTCTCTTCTTCCATCTGTGCCAATCCTGGCACGGACTGATGTGCTCGAGTAAATGCTTGAGTAATATGTTCTACGAGTAGCTGATCTTTCTCTCTCTGGATCTACTCTCTATCCTCTTCAAATTTCGCTTAGAGGTTATCTTTCACTTTCTTTGCAACCCGAATTTTCTCTAGGGATTCCTCTTTTTCTTGCTTCAAGGCCTCTATGGCCTGTTCTTTTTCCTCTTGTACTCGACGAAGGTGAGCCTCTGTCGCATCTTCTAATCTATGTATTTGGACAGGCTCATCTCCTACTTCTATAACCCCAGATGACAATGATGTAATAGACACTACGCAACTCGAATAGAGAGCATGTTGTACCCCTTTGAGCTACGCCTCGATATTGTCATACATTGTCTCCTATTTGGATTCCTTTCACTGTAAAATGTCCTCCGAGTTATTTGATACAACTGTGATGATAAGGTCGATATCATCCACCATAAGTACAGTCTATAATTGAGGCTTACTGGCTCGTGACTTCTTCCGTGCTAAGGGTTTATTTGGGGAAATATTTATTTTCTTTGACATCTCGGCCTTTGTAAGGGGATCTTTAGTTGGTGTCACTTCACCCTATTCCTACTTGTCTTCTTCCTCTTCATCCTCTTTTTGGTCTACTTCGTCATCACATTCTACTCCAAGTGTTTTTGATGTATTTTCATCTGATGTGATGTTTATTTCCTGCACCTCTTCCTTCTATTTCTTCTTGTTATTGTTGGGTCCATCATATTTTTCTCAGGTGACCACAGGACTTACGATGATATCGGGGTTGGAGAGCTCTCTCTGTTCAACTGGTACAAGAAATTCAACCGACCACTCCTTATTTATCTCCTCCATGTACTCATCAGTTAATTTATAGTACAACTGCAGCTCCTCCTTGGATTCATCCCTACGTGCAATGATGTAAATGAAGTGCCTATCTACGTAGAACTTCACTATTGGCTTGAACCGATGGAGTGTATTCAGAGTCATTCGGTGAAATGACTCAATGGCTCGCGTGAGATATAGATAGTAAGTGTGGAAGACAACGTTCGACTACCAATGCTTCTCCATATCGCATGAGTACCACAATGGGGTGAACCTCGCAGCCAATGGTTCAGACGGATCAAATTAAGGTAAGGTTTCTCCTTCCGGCATCTCCTAAGTGACAAAGGAAACAAGAATCAACAACCAGCTGAAGTGAAACTTGTAGCCCTGGTCTTTCACTTCGCAGAAATCTTGCTCCAATTGTTAGATGAGGTAGCTCGCCCAGTTCATATGCATCCCTTCGATGCACTTTCCTACGAGGTCGACGATGAACCCCGTGTCGTGCATTGGTCTATTCTTCCTGACGATATTTCCTGCTATTAGCTGACAAGATAGACACACTGTGCCATTTTGGATGGAGTCTACCTTGTATCCTCTCTTCCCCTTCTCTACATTACCATAGGTATCATTTATTCAGTGCACCAAGGTGCGATCTGCAGCGTCTCTTCCCCTTCTCTACTGTTTGGTCCCTACATGCTCAATCCAGTGATATGGTGGATCAACGCTGAAGTGTGATATCTTCATCACATTAAGGATTGTTGATCTCACGATGTCCATGGTCCACAGATGGGGGACTATCTTTTACTTCTTCCCCATTGTATTTTTTAAGTACTTATGTGGTGCGAGAATTCCATAATTATTGTGGTATCCTAAGTTGAAATCACTGATCTTGAGCATTATAATCTGTCCCAACTGTAGTCCAGCTACGTGTATCTCCTTCGGGAGGTACGCAGTGATCAATGTATAGTTGAAATCTCTCAAGACGTTATCATGACTAACCGTGCCAGCCAAAGGCAGGATATAGTTGGGCAAGACTAACGGGATGAGCTTCGCATTCGCCAGGTTGTCCCGATGCTTACTTCTTTTCTCTGTCGCAGTTCAGGATGTTCCAGATCGACATGCATTTGACGAGGATTCTTGCAATCCTCTTGTCGACGAGGCCTGTGATCCTACATACATGACCTTCTCAGCCACAAGGTCTATTAGGATCTCCTCGACCGACTTATCTACTCCACTAAGGTCATATGACATGCACGCTCTAGGTTAGATATATTAGATAGGTGACTGGACGCTCAAGGTAAACAAAGTAGTTGGAGAGGTCTCAAATGCACAACGTGGTAGCAATCAGTTCTCTATGGGATCGAGTATCTCCATTTGCAAAAGTGTCGCCAGTGAGACATGCGACAATATAAATATACAATGTTGTAATGGATTCCTCCAAAGGGAAGGAATGCCTTAATCAATACGATTCCATATGTTATGGCATAGTCCCAATGGTCCAATGGTGATATTTCCGGCAATAAAAGCATTTCTAGCCATTCTCGAGCCTCGTTCTAACAATTGGGACACCTCCAATGATTATATTGCTTCACCATGGTGAAGTGCCAGTCTATGCTATTCTGCTACTCTAGTGAGGTTCAAGTTCTGCAAGCCTTCCATTTGTGAATTCCTCTCTGGAACCTCCTGCAATTTGTATAGCTTTGCTTTCTTTTTACTGATCGTTCTTTCTTTCTTTCCTGTGATCTGCATCTCTGGATTCCTCTTTCCATTCTTGTTCTTATCTTTTCTTAGCATAGTAACTTTTCACTACTGAGGTTCGTTCACAGGGTTCGAGGGTAATACTTCTTCTCTTATTGTTTATGGAGTAGGTTCTCTTATCTTCTACATGGGTAAGTTCTTTAAGCCTTCTTGTGTGCTTTCAAATTCTACAGCCAGGTCTCTATCCCTTAGTTTCTTCGACTTGTTCTCCTATTCTTCTATTAAGCATGCTATTCTCCTAGCCATGAAATCCCTTAGTTCTTTCTTTTTATGTTCTATAGATTTCTCTTCTTCTTTCCTTCATATCTGATCTCTTTCAAGCCAAGTCCTTCATAACAAAAGTGCAAAAGGAGTGTTGTTCTCAACAAAATTAATGACCTCAAATTATTCTTCTTTCGATATTCCATGAGCACTCATAGGTACATGAGTAAGTCTTCCACATAGGGTTATCATCTTTCCTTTAAACAATCCTATTCCTCCCAATGAACGAATCATAGCAGACTTTCCCAAAATTTCCCATGTACTTTGTGGCATAATGTTCACCTTTGTTTCTACATCCAATACACAGTCTATGTTGAAGTCTCCTATTCTTGTTTCTATGCACTGCTTCTCTTTTAAGATCTCTGGTAAACTGATTTCTCTGTGATCATTCAGGGTTTCTTTCATCTACAATAATATAGTCTCTGATTCTTTCTGGTGTTCTAGCATATCCTTGATCTTTTGACCTTCTTAATGGTTTTTGTTATAAAAACAGGACCGCAGAGCAATAAAATAAAAAAAATCCAGAAACAAAACACAGAAGATACACAATACAAGAGAGACATAGATTTATGTGGTTCACCCAGTGTGGGCTACGTCCACTAGAGAAATTGTCAGGTCCTTTCTTTATTATTATCCAGCAAAATGAAGGGATACAACCTACAACAAAACCCATTGTAACTTCTTCTTCTTTCTCTCATAGGCTCCTCTCTCAGAATACAATACACGCCAACCTCTATAGCCACAATACATTTACCTCATAAAAGAGGGTTTCCTTCTAGGGAAAAAAACCCTAACATAATCTCTATCGTTAGATCTGCGACCTTATAATGAACAATTCATATTTACAATGAAATTACAATATGCTTTTACAAGGCAATTTTTTCTTTGGGGGCTTCGTTTCCAAACCCCCGCTGGGGTCCCGCTTGCCCCCAGACCCCCCAGCCGGGGGGATAGCCCCCCCAGACCCCGCAGAGGGGGTACCCCCCCTCTGCACTCCCCCGCGTGGAAGAGTGTACATACTTCTGGGGTGTAAATACTTCATGGGGCATAAACATGGCTGAAAGTAAAATACCTCTAAATCAGGAAGATAATCATGCTCCACAACCAACAATCTCCCACTTTGAGACTGATCTCAACAACTCCACCACTGTTGTATATGTCGGACTCTGAACCTTCTTGGACCTAGAAAATTTCTCATCTTCATATTCATTCTTGAAGACCAATTGAAACTGAGCAAGAAATCAGTTTCTCCCTAGTTACTCCCTTTGTTAACAGGTCTGCAGGATTCTGGCTAGTGTGTATCTTTTCCAGCTTCAATTGTCCATCTTCCAAGGAAGATCGTATGAAGTGGTACCTCAACTGTATATGCTTATTCTTCAAATGGAAGGCTGAGTTATTTGCAAGGTGAATGGCACTCTGACTGTCACAATACAACCTGTTGTTCTCCTACTTCTTTCCCAATTCCTCCATAAACCTTTGTAACCAAATCATCTCTTTACTAGCCTCTGTAGCAACAACATACTCTACCTCTGTTGTTGAAAGTG